>JAOTRA010000001.1:3965033-3983644 GCA_026260255.1 Pseudolaguvia tuberculata | reverse complement strand
CCCTCAGCCTAGCTTCCACTACTCTTTCCCATAACTTCATGGTGTGACTCATCAACTTGATTCCCCTGTAGTTACTGTACGCTTGCACATCTCCCTTATTCTTAAAAATCGGGACCAGAACACTCCTTCTCCATTCCTCAGGCATCCTCTCACCTTCCAAAATCCTGTTAAACAATTCAGTCAGAAATTTACACACCACACATACACTGTCACATAATACCTGTAATGTCTATTCCAATCCATTACAAGTAATTTCTGTTCCTGTGTGTGTGTCTGTGTGTGTGGGGTGGGGGGGGGCAGACGTACTTTAGCAGACATCATCATGGAGAAGATCACAGAGAAGCAGACAGAGGTTGGGACGGTGATGTCTGAGGTTTCCGGGCAGCCCATGCCTCAGCTTGACCCCCGGGTTACAGAAGTGTACAGAGGAGTTGGGAAAGTGAGGACACATACACACGTCACACAAATTAACCTTCATTACACACATACACATGTTGTGTAGTGATGTTCTTACCATCCTGAATGCAAAAGTTGTATGCAACTGTGTGTGATCTCAGGGTTCTGTGATGTGGTTTTTTTGTCAGGTTCTGTGTAAATACCGCAGTGGGAAGTTGCCCAAAGCGTTTAAGATTATCCCGGCGTTGTCCAACTGGGAGCAGATTCTCTACCTTACTGAGCCTGAGCAGTGGAGTGCAGCAGCCATGTATCAGGCCACAAGGTGATGCACACACACACACACACACACACGAAATGTTGCCTTAAAACTAATTTTTATTATTAAAATTATTTATTTACTAGCTTTTACTTGCACTTGCAGGATTTTTTCATCGAACCTAAAAGAGCGAATGGCTCAGCGCTTCTATAACTTGTTGCTGCTGCCACGTATCAGAGACGACATCACAGAGTACAAGAAGCTGAACTTCCACCTGTACACTGCCCTAAAGAAAGCTCTATTCAAACCTGGGGCCTGGTTTAAAGGTCAGTGGGGATTTAGTTTGAACCTGTAATCTATGATATTGATGGGTAATGTGGTAGTATCACTTCGTGCCCAAGTTAATTTTTTAAAATTGCAAATTGGTGTTTGTGCACTAGGGGGCAGTGTTGTGGTTATTCACAGACACTCTGTTGTACTGTTGTAAAGCTTCAATGCATGTGTAAAATGTGTCAGGAGTAGAAGAAAATTGTGATGAAGGTTCCACATCTAGCAGACTGGCAACTGGTTTAATTAACAGGAAATAAGGAAGTAATGAATGGAATTTCTTGCAGGAATCCTGATCCCGCTATGTGAGTCGGGAACCTGCACTCTTAGGGAAGCCGTCATCATTGGCAGTATCCTTACCAAGTGCTCTATTCCGGTGCTGCACTCCAGGTAACAATTCTTTTCTCTCCGTCTGTCTCTCACACAAACTCATCACATGTTCCAATTACCCCTATATTTTCCGTTAGTGCCGCAATGCTGAAACTGGCTGAAATGGAATACAATGGTGCGAACAGCATCTTCCTTCGGTTGCTGTTGGATAAGAAGTACGCCTTGCCCTTCCGTGTGCTGGACGCACTAGTTGCTCACTTCCTGACATTTCGAACTGAGCGGCGTGTGCTTCCCGTGCTGTGGCATCAGAGTCTGCTAACGCTGGTGCAACGCTATAAGGCCGACCTCTCCTCTGAACAGAAAGGGGCTCTGCTGGAGCTGCTGAAGATCCAAACACATGTACAGATATCAGCTGAAATCCGGCGTGAGCTTCAGAACGTAGACGCACGTGATCTGGAGGATGTCATGCCTGCCATGACAACAGACTGAAACACTGAACCTGTGTGCTCACTCTGCTCAACGGTGTGACTGTACACAAATTACTGTCAGCTCACCAGATTAATAGAATTATTAAGAGTTATTTGTGTCAGCAGAATGTGAACAAATCTCATGCTACTAAACAACTTTTACGACAGATTGATGATCATTCAGGAAGCAAACAGAAGTGTCTTTCACACACCGTTCACTCAATCATTGTTAATAATGGTTAATCAATAAATATCTTTATAACATTTTTTCCAATGTCTATTTACCTTCTGGTTAATAAACCTAAGGTCCTGGATTCCCAAGCCAGGAATGTTTCTTTGCAGAGTTTGCGTGGGATTCCTCCGGCTGGTCCCGTTTTCTCCCACAGTCCAAAAAATGTACATTAGGTTCATTCATTCACCTTGCTTATTCCCGAATTCGGGGTAACGGGGGTCTGCTGTGCCTATCCCAGCACACATAGGGCGAAAGGCGGGGGTACACCCTGGACGGGTTGCCAGTCCATCTCAGCATTAGGTTGATTGGTGACTCTAAATTGCCAATAAGTGAATGAGTGTGTAAATGGTTGTTGGTCTGTGTGTGGCCCTGTGACGAACTGGCCATCCAGGGTGTATCCCTGCCTCTCGCCCTATCTACACTGCGATAGCCTCCAGAAAAACCAAGTGAGCCCGAATTAGGGAATAAGCTGGTGAAGATGAATGAATGTATGAATAATAAACCCGAATAAACAAGCTGAATGTGAGATAATTACTCCAGTACAGCTTTCTGACTTCATTTTATGGAATAATTGTAAAGGTACTGCAATTTTATTCAGTCATTCATCTTTTCCGCTTATTGCCTAATTAATCCCAGCGGACAGGTCCACACGCACACACATTCTGTACTAGAAGTTGAAAAGTTAATAGCCAAAATAAATGAATAGTCAGTATTATTGTAGTTTTAATTGTTGGACTTTTGTCTTCGTTTGTCTCTTTCTTTACTAAAGAGTCGCGGAGCGGAAAGCAATAGTTTCTTTGGCGCGAGACAGAGCGACTGCGCGGGAGTTTGGACGCCATTTTAAACTCCTTTAACGTTTATAAAGCTTAAATAGTGAAACTCGTTACCGTATCGGTTAAATCTGTTTCACTGAAAGGATAAAGTTCTTAAAGAGTTAAATATTGTTGTTATTTTTCTGTGGTTTAAGTGTCGAATGGAGTTGATTTGTAGTGAAAATGAGCAGTTTTTGTCGGCTACAGAGTCGCGCTCGGAACGCAGGCCGGTTCGAGCAGGTCGGGATGCGGTTCTGACCGAAGATAAGCGGGTTCTAAGAAACCTAAAGTGTTCCGAAAAAATACACCGGATTTCCGAGTGTTATTTCAGCACCATACAGAGCAATATGCAGCCGGGTACAAGAAAAGTTTTAACTGTATGGATGCTGCAGGTAAAACTAAAGACATTTTTTCATATATTTTTTAAAGTACTCCAACAACAAGGTTACTCGTTCGAATCCCGGACGGGAGGTCTTTCTGTGTGGAGTTTGCATGTTCATTTGCATGGGTTTCCTCCTGGTACAGTAGAGGTGGCAGAGCTGAAGATGCTGAGATTAGAAATGAGTTTATTAGAGGTACGGCACATGTAGGATGTTTTGGAGACAAGTTGAGGGAGGACAGGTTGAGATGGTCTGGACATGTGCAGAGGAGGAACATGCAGTATATTGGAGGAAGAATGCTGAGGATTGAGGATCTAGGCAGGAGGAAAAGAGTAAGACCAAGGTGGAGGATTATGGATGTGTTAAGGGAAAATTTGCAGTGATGCGCTGGTGCGACCTCTAACGGGAACAGCCGAAAGGAGGAAGAAGAAGAAGACTCCGGTTTCTTCCCACAGTCCAGAAAAATGTCTATTAGGTTAATTGTTAATTCTAAATTGGCTATTAAACTGATTGTGTGTGGTTGTTCTATGTCTATGTGTGGTCCTGAGAGGGACTGGTGACCTGCTCAGAGTGTATCCCTGCCTCTCACTCTGTGTGAGCTGGGATAGGCTCCAGCAAACCCCGTGACCCCGAAAGTAGGGAATAATGCGGTTAGAAGATGAATGAATTGATATAAAAAGTTTTAACTACATAAATGGCAACCTGTCAGACACGAGCTGATAAAAGTTTTTTTAACAGATCAAATCTTTATTTACTTTAAGATCAACTGTATTTTTAAAACAAATTGACTATTATGATTCATTAAGAGACTCTTTAGGATCAACTTGTTTGTCGTTGTGTGTAAAAACATTTATTCAATGTGTTGCATTTATTCAATGTTTTTAACTGTAAGTTAAAGTAGCTGGAATGTCAGGACGCCACAAACACACACACACACACACACACACACAAAAACACACACACATCCTTTGTTGTAGCTGAATAGTTCTTAGATAGGTGGATGTAAAAAAAAACCAACAAACACTGGACACACACATCCTTTGTTGTAGCTGAATAGTTCTGATCTACACTGATCTCAGACTGTGTGTTGGCTTCTCTAGGTGTGTGAGGAGCAAATGTGCGAGGAGGAGGTGTTTCCATTGGCAGTTCAGTACATGGACCGGTACATGGCTCAATATTTTGTGGACACATCCGGTGTGCAGCTGCTCGCCGCTGTCTGCATGTTTCTAGCCTCCAAACTCCGTGAGACAGTTCCTCTGAGTGCTGCCAAGCTCTCCATCTACAGCGACTATGCCATTTCGGTTCCACAGATACTGGTAATGTTAATAAAGAGCTTATTATTTATTCTTTATCAGACTATTAATTGGATATTTAATAGAACTTAGTCTATGTTTTAGTAGAGTACTTCAAATAAAACCGTGTTTGTGTAGAAGTGGGAGATATTAGTTGTGTCTAGGTTGGAGTGGGATTTGGCCTCAGTGTTGCCGTCTGATTTCTTGGAGCCGCTACTGCAGGGTCTTCCCATAATTCCTTGTGACCTCTCAGCTCTGCGCAGACACACACACTCATACATCGCTTTAGCTGCTACAGGTAAAAACACACACGCACACACATAGGTTTTCACAACTAGCCATTTCCATACAGGTATTGTGTAACATCAAATTGATTCTGTACATTGTGTAATTCAAACTGATGGGTTTTTGTGTGTGAGTTAGGTCCAGGTTTAAAACACCTCTCCTATAGCTGTTCCTCCTGACTCAGTAGCTCAGACATATTAGGGGATATTACAGGACATGGGTCACGGTGTAGATGATTAATAATATTCTGTGTGTGTATGTCGGCGATTATTCTCTTCATTATCACCGTCAGCCGTGTAATCTGCTTCTGGTTCACACACTACTGTGTCTGTTGTAGAATTCATGTTTTCATGCTATGAGCCCTCTGTAATCGCCTGCAGCTGTGTGGCTGCTGCAATTCAACGTCTGAACCTCCTGCATGGTGCGCTGTCCCTTGACACACTCCTGCAGCTTATGGCAAATGTTTTGGGGACTGACTTGGTGAGAATAATAATTGGAGTTCTAATCTGTTAAAATACTGATTGCTTTATTTACTTTGTTTTATTAACTTGTGATGGAGATCTTAAGGAATCCAGTTCTGTGAAGTGTGTGTGTAGGACAGCTGGATTGTGGTGGGTTTGCTGTAGTTACTGTGGTTATGACTGTAATTATCTGGTACAGCTCACTTGGTTATTTGAAGTGTTATAGACAGAAAACAAAATAAAGTAAACAAAAGAAATGACTTTCTCTCTGCAGTGTTCTGTATTAGCGTGTAATGTGGATATACGTTTATTTTCAGGGTTCTCTCTGTAACTGTAATGCCCTTTTGGAGGAGACGCTGAAAGTCACTCTGCCCTCAAAACCACCTCTGTGCACATCTGTTGTTCTTCGGGTCAGCAAGATCAGCAAGTCGTCTGTTAAGATCCCGGAAGTCAAATTGTCACCTAAAGTCTTTACAGAATAACACCACACACCACCATAGCCCCTGTTTGTTAGAATTATTAATTAATTAATTAATTAATTAATTAATTAATGCATTCATGTTTGTTTATATATGGATCAGTGGTGCACATGCTAGTTATACTGACTTAAGTGTGTGTGTGTGTGTGTGTGTGTGTGTGTGTGTGTGTGTGTGTGCGTGCGTGCGTGTGTGTATGTGACATTTTGCATGCTCTAAAATGTTTAACTTGGTGTTTTTACGCAGTTACTACCAGAGTGTAAGAAACCAAACAGTTCTGCTTAATTGTTGCTGCTTAAATAATAAAACATTGTTTATAAAACATGTTTTGTTGGGATTAATACACATTGTCTTGTTTAAAATATATTAAAATATAAAGTATTTCAGAAGAAAGCTCAATTAAAATGAACGGTGGTTTGAGTCTCCACTCCAGTAGTAAATGTGTGATTTTAAAGTTTCTCAGGCTGGAGCTGAAACACTGCCCTGTACACTGAAACGATCACTTGCTTTGGTCACATTGAAGGACATCACATAATGGAACTGGGAGTGAAATATTAAATGTGAGGTCGTATGTTTCTGTCGTTAATGATATTCTCATCTCTCTCTCTCTCTCTCTCTCTCTCTCTCTCTCTCTCTCTCTCTCTCTCTCTCTCTCTCTCTCTCTCTCTCTCTCTCAAACTCACCATAAAGCAAATGAAAAGATACTAAAAGGACGAGATGAGAAAAGGTTCCAGTTGTGCTCTAATTTTTATTTTAGTTGATTTTGATCTTGTTTTTAATGTAATATTTTAATAATCCAATATAACATTTTTTATATTTACTTTATATTTATTGATAAATTATTGATTTATTGAAGCAATTATTATTATTACACATTTGATACAGAGAGAAAATGTTTCATTAGTACCGTATAAACATGGTTTTCTGTGTCTTCTTTCCCATGACACAAATTGAATCAATGATAATTTATATGGTTTTAATTTAATTTTTAAAGCAATCTTTGCTTTGAGGATGTTGATGGAGAAGTATAGAGAAGGCAGGAAGGAGTTGCATTGTGTGTTTGTGGATCTGGAGCAAGCGTATGACAGGGTTCCGAGAAAGGAGTTATGGTATTGCAGGGGTCGGGAACCTGTGGCTCGCGAGCCAGGTGTGGCTCTTTTGATGATTGCATCTGGCTCGCATATTTCGGCTTTTCTGATAAAACATAAAATATTATCACTTGTTTTAATCAATCCATCGATTTTCCACTGCTCATGTCCTGTTCAGGGCTGCTGTTGGCTGCAGGAGCAATTGTCCATTATTTTAATTGGATGATAATAGCCTACGTTGGCCGTTGCTGGGTAAACAAGTAAACGCCCCCTTTTGAATCAGTCTAAAAATGTATTATATGGCTCTCACTGAAATGCATTTCCAAATATTTTGCTTTCATAGCTCTCTGAGTCAAAAAGGTTCCCGACCCCTGTGGTATTGTATGAGGAAGTCAGGTGTAGCAAAGAAGTATGTGAGGGTGCTGCAGGACATGTGTGACAGCAGTGAGGTGCATGGTAGGATATGAGCCCTTTCTTGTTTGCAGTGGTGATGGACAGGTTGACAGATGAGGTCAGACAGGAGTCACCATGGCCAATGATATTTGCAGATGATATTGTGATTTGTGGTGAGAGTTTGGAGCAGGTTGAAAAAAAATCTGTAGAGCTGGAGATACTCGCTTTAGAAAAGGGGAATGAAAGTCAGTAGGAGTTAGACAGAGTACATGTGTGTGAATGAGAGAAAGACAATAGAGTGGTTATGGTTGCAGGGAGAAGAGGTCGTGAAGGAGGAAGAGTACCTGGGGTCAACAGTGCAAAGTAATGGAGACTGTGTTAGAGAAGTGAAGAAAATAGTTCAGGCAGGGTGGAGCGGGTGGAGAAGAGTGGCAGGAGTTATTTGTGATCGGCGAGTCTCTGCAAGAGGGAAAGGGAAAGTTTATAGGACTGTAGTGAGACCTGCAATGTTGTACGGTTTAGAGACAGTGGCGTTGTCAAAAAGACAGCAGGCGGAACTGGAGGAAAGACAGGAGGAGGAGCTGGAGGTAGCAGAGTTGGAGATGTTTAGATTTTCATTGGGAGTGACGAGGATGAACAGGATTAGTAATTAGTTTACATTTACAGTATTTGGCAGACGCTCTTATCCAGAGCGACTTACAAAAGTGCTTTGAGTCTCTACTTACATTCATCAATAATGGTATCTTGGATTACAAGCAAGTGTGCAAACGTGAAAAATTCTTAAGTTGGAAATGAGGTTTTTTTTATTTTATTTTTTTAATTTATTTTTTTTAAATGTTAGGAGTCAGGTAGGTAGTGCTGGAAGAGATGAGTCTTCAGTGAGGTAGGTAGTGCTGGAAGAGACGAGTCTTCAGTTGTTTTTTAAAGACAGTCAGTGTTTCAGCTGTTCTTACATTGATGGAGAGTTCGTTCCACCATCTTGGTGCTAGAACAGAGTACAGTCTTGATGTAGATTTACCTCGCATCTTCAGGGGTGGAGGTACAGGAGTGATAAGTGCTGTGAGATAAGAGACCATTTTTGGCTTTGTAGGCCAGCATCAGTGTCTTAAATCTGATGCATGCAGCTACTGGAAGCCAGTGGAGGGAGCGCAGCAATAGGGTGGTGTGTGAAAACTTTGGACGGTTGAAAACAACTCGAGCAGCTGCATTCTGGATCATCTGTAGAGGTTGAGTTGTGCTAAGAGGAAGACCAGCCAAAAGCGAGTTGCAGTAATCTAGTCTAGAAATTACAAGAGACTGCACAAGCAACTGAGTGGCCTTCATGGTCAAGAACGGTCGGATCCTCCTAATGTTGTAGAGGAGAAAACGGCAAGATCGTGACAAGTTAGTAATATGAGAGGAGCAGGACAGTTGATTGTCAATAATTACACCTAGGTTGTCCAAGGTGATTGCAAGATCTTGGCATAAGGACGAATCAGCCGGGATGTGAAGCAGTTCAGTTTTGCTGGGGTTGAGTTTCAGCTGATGAGCTGCCATCCACAATGATATGTCTGTCAGACATGCTGAGATCCGGGCAGAAGCAGTCATGTCTGAGCGAGGAAAAGAGAAGATGAGTTGGGTATCATCAGCATAACAGTGGTACGAGAATCCATTGGAGGAAATAACTTCGCCAAGTGAGTGAGTGTAAAGAGAGAAAAGGAGAAGGCCGAGTACTGAGCCTTGTGGAACACTAGTAGACAGTCTGCGTGGAGCAGATTTTGTTCCCCTCCATGTTACCTCATATGACCGATCTTCCAAGTAGGACGCAAACCACTGCCATGCTGTTCCACAAATCCCAAGACTCTTGAGGGTGGACAGGAGAGTCTTGTGGTTGACAGTGTTTATTAGAGGGACGGAGCAAATAGGATGTTTTGGAGGCAAAGTGAGGGAGGCTAGGTTTGGACATGTGCAGAGGAGGGACATGCAGTATATTGGTAGAAGAATGGTGAGGATGGAGGTGCTAAACAGGAGAAAAAAGGAAGACCAAGGAGGAGGTTTATGGATTTGTTGAGGGAAGACATGCAGGCAGATGTAGAGGACAGGGTAGTGTGGAGAAGATCAATCCTCTGTGGCGACCCCTAACAGGAGCAGCCGAAAGGAGAGTATTTACATTTACGCTACACACTGTGTGTTTGTGTGTGTGTGTGTGTGTGTTTAAATGCAACAAACATCCTTTACATCTTCTCTAGATCACCTCTCACCCCTCACACAAACACACCAGAGCGCTGTAGGCTTTTCCAGACCTCAGTGAGGAAGACAAGTCTGGAAGCACATCATCTGACCTGAGACAGATAAAGCAGTGTTTGGTGTCAGGCTCATACAGAGAAGTACATATACAAAGTTCCTTAAGAACATCTATTGGAGTTTCAGAAACGAAGAAGAAACTCAGTGTTAGAGGAGAACATGGAGCTCGTGGTCCTTAATGCAACCTGTGTGTTCCTCGATGTCGGTTTCTTCAGTCTCAGATAAAGATCACACGGGATCAGACAGCAGATTGGAAAGAAAATATGAAAATGTTCAAATCCCAACATCCTCGCAAACACCCTGCTTCAGATTCTCAGGAGGACGTTCGGAAACTGGTGGAACTTTTACAACACGATCTGAGTGAAAAGTGTGGAGTTGAGGGAGAAGAAAGGTAAGGATGTGCTGAGGTTAACCTGAAAGATGCAGAAGATTCATCATCATCCATCAGCAGCCATCCAACACACGCGCGCACACACACTTAATTCTATTAATGTTTAGTTAAAGATAAATAATTTATTTAACATGAATATTTATTTATTTATTTATTTAATTACAGAAACTAAACTTTTATTTACCGACTTGTATTTTGAAAAAATCAAAAACAAACAGCGGATATGACGTCGGACAGCAGGCACTAATGCCTTGTGTAAAGTCTGCTTGTACTAGAAAATTGTCACTTTCCGAGTGTGTGTGTGTGTGTGTGTGTGTGAGAGAGAGAGAGAGAGAGAGAGAGAGAGAGAGAGAGTGAGTGAGTGAGCGAGCGAGCGCATGTAAAAGTTACAGATGACCACAGCGCCGTCGACCACCTATAAAACAGGTAAGTGTGTGTGTGTGTGTGTGTGTGTGTGTGTGTGTGTGTGTGTGTGTTTAAAATGTGTATTCCGCGTCATTCTCATCATGTCATCATTCTCATCAATGTTTAGATGTTCAGATGTGTGTTTAGATGTTCAGAGTTCTCTCTCTCTCTCTCTCTCTCTCTCTCTCTCTCTCTCTCTCTCTGTGTGTTTAGTCCGTGGTCAAAGTTAATTACAGATGTTTCTGTTGAATTGCTATTTTGGTTTGTTAGTTTGTGGAATCTGATCGAGTTCTGGCATGTCAGCGTATGTAAATTCCTCTATTATGTAAATATTGGTGTTACAGACTCCACCCACTTTTATCAACACTTTTACTTACTGAGTCCTGTGTGTTTGTGGGATTAGGGGTCTGTGTGGGTGGGTGTGTGTGTGTGTTCTGTTACTGTTATCAGTGTTCATGTTGTGAGTGTGTATGGTTGTGTATCCTAGTGTGGTTGTGTATCCTAGTGTGAGTGTGTATCAGTGTGTATTGGTAAAGTTCAGTGCTGTTTTGTGTGTCTGTATTTGAGAAATATGTGTCTGTCTGACTGCCTGTCTGTCTCTCTCTGTCTCTTTTTCAGATCGGTGTTTAAGACAGAAATGAAGCGTAATAAAGACGCTGACAGCATGGATGGTGAGAATTGGATTAATATTATCTCTCTCACACACACACACACACACAGTCTCTCTCACGATACATTATACAGAGAGAGAAAGAGAAATAGAACACAAAGATAGACAGACGGAAAGAGACAGACACTAAGAGAGTGAATAACTAAGAGTGTAAATACTATGTGTGCGCACAAGCATTCGTGTGTGTGTGTGTGTGTCTTTGTGTTTATGATCTTTCAGTGTATACATAATATAAACCCGAAACCCATATAATCCCCCCCACTCAGCAATACACTTAATTGTGATTGTCCTTGGTGTGCTTCCTTTGGGATCATTAAGATGTAACTGTGTGCGTGTTAGTGTGTTAGAATCTGTGAGTTTAGGGTTGTAAAGTTTATTTTTATAGAGATGTAAAACTTCCTGTTATTCCTCCATTACCGACTGTGTGTTTCCGCTAAAATTACTTTATTACACTTTGTCATATGACAATGGTACGGACAGAACACACACACACACGGTGGTGTTATTATAACTCGTTACTCAGCACGTTTTGTATCTCTGTATGATTTTATTGGCTGTGTTCAAGGACACACACTGTGTAGACGGGATCACAGCTCTACTGGAGTGTGTGTGTGTGAACCCAATGAACCAGAGAAATCATAAAGCAGAATTAACTGCCGTTTGCACCTTACTGTTCTTCTAACACAACCAGTCTGATTCAGTTCTCCAGATTTTAAACACAAATACATGCCAACTCCAACCAGCGTTTTCCCATTGTCCTCTATAGCAGAGATTTAATCATTGTGACATCACATCACATCAGCTGAACCAATCAGAACCCAAGAAAGAGGGTTGAGACAGAGAGGAAAAGGATGAGAAATGGGAAAGAGAAAGTGGAATGAGATGAGGAAGGGGATGAGGAACAGCAAAGGAAGTAATCATGTAGCTGAACAGGAAGTGAGTGTGTTATTAAAGACTGTGTTATTTTACTGTTAGACTCGTCCCCTGATCACTCCAGCGGGATTCAGACCATCTACAGCTCCATTAGTCCACCTGAGGAACAAAACATCTCCACATACTTTGATGAGAGAGTTCCTGTACCTGATGTTTCCACCCAGGTGAGAAAATCAGTATCATCACCTTGACCTTCGTCATCATTACCTTTATCATTATCACCACCACCTTCATCTTCATCCTTATCATTATCACATACATCATCATAAACACTACCTTTATCATCATCATCATCACCTTTGTCATCACCAGCATTTAGAGAACTCTGTCTTAGAGTTTTAATTCTCTCCCTCTGTTTACTCTTTTTTGCCATCTCTATCTCTCTCTCTCTCTCTCTCTCTCTCTGTCTTTCTCTCCCCTTTCTCCACCCCTCGTACCCTCCGTAGATGTTTAGTTTTCGGAAGTTGTGGGCCTTCACTGGTCCAGGGTTCCTGATGAGCATTGCCTATTTAGATCCAGGGAACATTGAGTCGGATCTTCAGTCAGGAGCTGTAGCAGGATTTAAGGTGATGACCTTCGAATTGATTCCAGCTGTTTTCACTGACACGCACCCAGATGTTGGAAATGAGTTTGGATGTTGACATGTTGATGTTTTTTCAGCTCCTGTGGATTCTTCTAGGTGCGACTATCATTGGGCTCCTGCTGCAGCGACTGGCTGCTCGACTGGGCGTCGTTACCGGAATGCATTTAGCTGAAGTTTGTCATCGACAATATCCAACTGTAAGTTCACTCCACACACACATTACAATGTAACAGACTTTACACACACTCTCCACTGTCACACTACACCGTAACACACGCTACACTGTAACACACACTACCTTGTGGTACACCACTGTAACATGCAGTCTACTCCATGGTACTCCACTGTAACACACATTCTGCTACTTCACACTATGCTGTAACACACACTTCACACTATGCTGTAACACACACTGCTCCGTCACACTACATTGTAACACTCTCTACTCCATGGTACTCCACTTTAACACACACACACTCTACATCATGGAACTCCACTCTAACATACATACTCTACTTTGGTACTCCACTGTAACCCTGTAATGGATTTGCTCCTCAGGTTCCTCGGATTATTCTGTGGTTAATGGTGGAGTTGGCAATTATTGGCTCTGACATGCAGGAAGTGATTGGTTGTGCCATCGCGCTCAACCTGCTGTCGGTGGGCCGGTGGGTAACACCTTCAATACACTGACTGACTGACTGAATAAACTGTTAATTGGTTGATGGACGAATTTTTGATTTTCCCTCTCCTTGTTCTCCAGGATCCCCCTGTGGGCCGGTGTACTCATCACCATAGTCGATACGTTTGTGTTTTTGTTTCTGGATAAATACGGTGAGTTCAGAGGTGTGTGTGTGTGTGTGGGGTCTGTGTGTAGTGACTGTGCTGTTTTTTATGATGTGTGTAAAGGTCTACGTAAACTGGAAGCTTTCTTTGGCTTCCTCATCACCATCATGGCTGTCACTTTTGGCTACGAGGTAAAACTCATTTTCAGATTTACAAATCATCACTCAGTCCATTAACACTTAATAACCTCGGTAATCAGTTAACAACATTAGTTAATAATAACAGTAACGTTAATAATGTGTGTGTGTGTTTGTGTGTTCTGCAGTATATACGTGTGGCTCCGGATCAGGGGGCGCTGTTAAAGGGGATGTTTGTTCCATACTGTCGCGGCTGTGGTCCTGCGCAGTTAGAGCAGGCAGTTGGGATTGTTGGAGCGGTTATAATGCCTCATAACATCTACCTGCACTCTGCTTTGGTGAAGGTAATGAAGCTCACACACATACACACACAACTGAATGAGCTTCATTATCATTTATTAAAGCTGAATTAGTGTGATAATGATCCTCTGATATGTGTGTAACAGTCGCGAGAGGTGAATCGTGCAAATAAACCAGAAGTGAGAGAGGCGAATAAATATTTCTTCATTGAGTCCTGTGTGGCGCTCTTTGTCTCCTTCCTCATCAACGTTTTTGTGGTGGCCGTATTTGCAGAAGCCTTTTACAACAAAACCAACATGGAAGTGGTGAGAGACACAGAGCGTTGTGTGTGTGGGGAAAAGGGGGTCTGTGTGGGTAAGGGGGGGTCGCTGAGTGTGGGAAGGTCTGTGTGTGTGGGTTTATTTGGACTTGTTTATATAAACTAAATCATTGTGTGTAAATGTGTGTGTATGTGTGTAGAATGTGCAGTGTAATCAGACTGGAAGTGAACACACTGATCTTTTCCCGCTCAACAACAACACACTTCAGGTTGACATCTACAAAGGGGTACGATATTTAACATACAAACACATGACACACACAACAGACTGACACACACATACCTAATGACGTGTGTGTGTGTATGTGTATATATTAGGGTGTAGTTCTGGGCTGTTTTTTTGGACCTGCAGCATTGTATATCTGGGCATTGGGGATTTTGGCAGCGGGTCAGAGCTCCACCATGACTGGGACATACTCTGGCCAGTTCGTCATGGAGGTCTGCTACAGGACACAATACACTACATCACAATAGACACCACAATACACAGTGGATTCACATTTATTATTATATTTACAATATAAACAATATACCCCCCTTTGTTTGTGGTGATTAAAAGGCTGGGGACCACTGCACTACACTACACACCACAATATACTACACAACATAACACACTACACAACATTACACACCGCAATTCACTACTTCACGCTACACTACCCACTACAATACACTACACACAATACTACACCCCCCTTTCTCGTGTATATAATATATATATATATATATATATATGTGTATGTATAAACCCAAACAGGGTTTGTTTGTTCGTTCTTTCAGGGGTTCCTGAACCTGCGCTGGTCCCGGTTTGCGCGCGTGTTATTAACGCGTTCCATTGCGATTTTCCCCACCCTGCTGGTGGCTGTTTTTCAGGACGTTACACATTTAACCGGAATGAACGATTTCCTAAACGTACTGCAAAGCATGCAGGTGAGCTAGTTAGTCCTTACTGTGGGTTAACTAGTCCTTATTGTGAGCTATCTGGTCCTTACTGTGAGTTATTTGGTCCTTATTGCGGGTTAACTAGTCCTTACTGTGAGTTATCTGGTCCTTACAGTGGGTTAACTAGTCCCTGCTGTGAGTTAACTAGTCCTTACTGTGTGTGTTCCCTCAGCTCCCTTTTGCACTGATCCCCATTCTGACCTTCACCAGCCTCACATCCATAATGGACGACTTTGCCAATGGCTTGTATGTCACACACGCGCGCGCACGGACACACTTACACAAACACTGCACAGGATAATAATAGTTTGTGTGTTCAGGTTCTGGAGGATCGGTGGAGGTCTCACTATCCTGATGGTGTGTGTTATTAATCTTTACTTTGTGGTTGTGTATGTGGCGACTCTACACAGTGTGCTGCTCTACGTCCTCGCTGCTATGCTCTCTATTGCTTACCTCTGCTTCGTCATTTATCTGGTGAGAAACACACACACACACAGTTAAAATGGCTCCTAATGAAAAGACCTCTAAAGATCATACACAACCTCAGATTCCTGAGCTTAAACCATACACACCTTTTTATTCGTGTGTGTGTGTGTGTGTTGTAGGCATGGCACTGTCTCATCGCTCTGGGTGTGCCCTGTTTGGACGTTTGTGGCAGGGTAAGAAACCCACCCACTGTGCTGATAGAGGAACAGCTGGAGTATGACTCTTAAACACACACACACACACACACACACACACTTTAAATGTTCCAGATATGTGTGTGTGATTAGTCAAAATATTAACTGGATGATACGGGGTATACTGTAGATGACTGAATTAGACATTTATAAATATATAAACTGCAACTCCATCAAATAAAACATTTTAATCTATCCATATAGTGTGTGTGTGTGTACCCAGTGACTACAGGCTGATCTGTGCAGTGTATGGGTGTGTTCCCCATACACTGCACTAAATGACTGTCAATAAGTGAATATTTAAATAAATGGAAGAACTGATAAGAAGTGCCCTGGATCAGACAGACAGATATAGCGAGACAGAGAGAGATACAACAAGAGACAGAAAGACAGACAACCACTAATTACCCAGGCTTCACCCCCAGTTCATCACTGCCCCCAGTGGAGACACGGCATCGGTGGAGGTTTGGAAATTTTTGCCCAGAATGCATTTCTGTTGTTTCATCAGTTTCAATGTGTTTGAGTGTTTTCTGTTCTCCAATAAGAACAACAGAACTGTTGAGATTCCTACTACATAGGTGTGTGTTCATATGGGTGTAAGTTGTGTGTATGGTATCGGCATTAGGTGTGGGTTAGGTATGTGTGTGTACGGTATGGGCATTAAGTGTAAGTTAGGTATGTGTTTGCAAGTTGTGTGAAAGTGCTTTGAATTTTGTAGAGTTGAAATGGATCTGATTCACTGTGTGTGTGTGTGTGTGTGTGTGTGTGTCTTCATTACAGTTTAAGCTAATGAACACAACACCATAATTATCACACACTACCTTTGAATACTTTTTAATTGGGAACTAACTTGAAAATTACAGCATTCATCAATTTCTGTGTATTTGCTGATGAATGTAAAGTTTGTGTGTTTTAAACTGTGGTTTTGTTGCACCCTGCTATTGGAGTCACGGTAAGTTTCTCTATTTCTTTAGAATTGCGTGTGTGTAAGAATCTCTGATTAATCAGCCGCTATAACACACTTAATGAAGCTTTATAAAACAATGTTGCATGACAAACTCCCTATTGTGTAATGCTGATATTGACTTCCTGTTGTGTAATGTAAAGTTGTGTGTTTTTCTGATGTTCAGGTTGTGCAAAGCCACATGGACTCATTCCTGATGAACAACATGGACACTGAACTGGATAAATAACACACACACTCCGTTACACACACTGTACAGTATAGAAAAAGTGTTAGTTTGGAGACAGTGGTATTATAATTAGTTATTGAAGCCCCACCCACTCCTACAGTCACACTCTGAGGAGGTCACATGACTGGTTGGTAAGGATTGGGTAATTTGATGCAAACCATTAAAAACACTTTCAGCTGCAGGAGTTTACAATATTTCTGATTACTGAGCTGGACAACACACAAAATAAGGCAATAAAATAGTTCAACTTTTTTATGCACAAACCTTGTGTGTGTGTGTGTGTGTGAGTGAGAAAGAGCTGTAAAGGTGGTTGGAGGAGCACTCCAGTGTCACTTCTTACCAGGAGACAGATATTCATTATACATGGAGTACATCACACCTGCAATACACACATACCTGAGTTACACACATCTGCCAGGCTGTCTCTGTGTGTTTTTTTTTTTTACACTTACCGAGTGTCATGGCACCGACGATGAAGCCCTGAGCTCGAACCCTCATGTGGATCAAATGAATCGACATTTTTGTGTGTCCACGGGATCTCAGCCTGTATAAGCCATACGCTACGATTCCCAGAAACCCGGCCATACCTCACTCACACAATTACAATTATTCTAAACCAGTGACTGTCACATTAACACTGTTCAGCTGTGAGTTGAGTGTGTGTATTATAGTCACCTATTGGAACAAATGGAGATTCCTTGGCCTTCCGAAATAATTTAGAGGTCTGATTTTCATCACCAGACCAAGGACTGTTGGGCTTCATCATCCAATGAACTAGACACATTTTAACATTTTACTGAACATCTGCATTATTCACACACATCTGGACATCAAAACCACTATCACATACATTAACCAAAATATATGGGTAAGGATGATGATTAGTAGGAGATAACGTTAGAGAAGGAAACCCTGTGTTACTCACAGTGAAACTGCTCTGCTTTGGGTTGCTGTTCTTATTCACTGCTTATAACGAGCACTGGTGCCCGCAAACTCTGCAGTTTGTTCTGCACTGTTACGCCAAAGCGTGCGGGGTGACGTCATCGCCCCGCGTCATTCAGGAAGTAAGACCGCTTTACCCTTAAAATAAACCGTCTCGTTCTTACCATTTGACTGATTAATTTGCGGAGCGTTTCCTGTTTATCCTCTCCGGTTGAAACTTATTATAGCTATTAAATATTCATATAAACGTATATACTTAAAATGACTCGTGTTAGCCAATCATAAAGCTTCATCATATTCGGCCATTTCAGGTGTAGCCTACTGGCTAGCTAGTTAGCAGTTGAATGCAACTCATATGATTTCTTGCTAAACGTTATAAACAGCACGTGTCTGATTACAGCAGATTGTAGTAAAACGTCACTGTACGGAAATTTGCATAAACATCGCGATTATGAGTTGTAATCCGGAAGTGAAAACACGGCTCCCGACTGAAATGAATGAAAGGAATTCACTTCCGCTACCGGTGTGACGTCTCACACAGGGTTTTCTACTGCCAACGCAGCAAAGCGAAGAAGACGGAATCTATAGCATAACCCTTCAATGTAACTAATCACGCGCGGGGTGGGTATGGATACCGAGCCGTAAAGCGGAAATCCGTGAAAAGATCAATCTTTAGAATCAGATCGATCACCATCATCATTAGCGTGGGTCCTTGACCACAGGTGCGCATGACTCTTTAATTTCATTACAGAAATGTCTTTAAATCAGTTCTATTAAGAAAGTGTGTGTGTGTGTGTGTGTGTGTGTGTGTGTGTGTGTGTGTGTGTGAGAGAGAGAGAGAGAGAGAGAGAGAGA
>JAOTRA010000001.1:3907751-3917978 GCA_026260255.1 Pseudolaguvia tuberculata | reverse complement strand
CCGCCAAGTCGAATGTGCGGATCACGGATCCGCTGTGGCAACCCTGAACGGGAGCAGCCGAAGGACAAAGAAGAAGAGGAGTTGTGTGTGGAAAGGAACAGAAGAATGAAGGAGATTGGATACAGAACAGAACTTTATTTCGGAAAAGTAAAGAACAAATTACAGGAAATAAACAAGATAGCAAACTCTATCTGAGCCCAAAAACTAAGGAACAGAAACTTCAATCACATGAGCTAGTATAGTAAGCAGTAGCAATTAACAAAGACGTAGGAAGACAAGGATGAAATGAAACACAAGGGATTATCTCTACTAATTCATTAATTCATCTTACCCGTTTATCTACTTCTCACATTTACTCCTGTGGACAATTTAGAATCACCAATCGACCTAACTTGGGAGGCAACCGGAGTCCAGAGTTTCTGTGCAGAACAGACCTCTGCACAGAAAGATTCCCGGCCATGGAATCGAGCCCGGGACCTTCTTGTTGTGAGGCAACTGTGCTAACCAGTACACCACCGGGCTGCCCTTGGAATACATTGATGGAATAAATGTACTTTAGTTTAGTTACATTTTGTTTGTATGTCACTTAATAATGATTATTGTTGCAAGCAGCCTTATAATAATCTTTTGAAAACTGTACTATAAAATATAAAAAAGTGCAATTGCATACGTAAAAGACATTATGTGACATTTTGTTAAAGCTATTAACTGTTTAGCAAAGTAAGCTTAGAATCGCACCTGTGCTTTGTGGAAAGCCAGGAATGTCCGAGTACTTAAAAGAATCCTTGCACCGGAGGCAATCCGCCAGCATGCCTAGTCCAGATCCACAGATGATAGCTATTTTAGGTCTGTGCTCCGTTTTGGACAACAGCCAATCCACTGTTTTCTGATAGTCCTTGTAACTATGAGCAGTCATAAGAAAAACACATTTTGTTGGCTTAATTACAACATTGGAACAGTATGTGACTGTTCTACTTCACAAGCTTATAAATTATGCAAATTTTCAGAGTCTAAAGATATATTGTATGTTACAGTTACAGTTTGCCAGACGTTCTCATCCAGAGCGACTTACATTTGGTCTCTTTTTACAACTGAGCAATTGTGGGTTAAGGGCCTTGCTCAAGGGCCCACAGCAGTTGCCTGGTGGAGGTGGGAATCGAAGCACAGTCTTTCTGGTATTAGTCCAGCACCTTAACCACTAGGTGGGAGACTTAACCAATTCCCATGTGTTGATGTCATAAACACAGCTAATACCCAGTTTTAAAAACAGGATAATTTTCCTTATTGCTCCCATTAACATTGTTTAATATAGATATTCCATTAATGGCTTATTTGGTATTTTACTATCAATTATCAATTAGCCCAAACCGACCATAAAATTACCTTTAACCTTTAAAAAATGATTAAATAACAAGACGTCAAAAAATTTAAACGCTGTTTAACTTAATAAGAATTTGGATAATTAAAAGTCTAAATAAAAAACGTACCTGATTTGATCTTTACAGTGCATCTTTTCTTGGTAACACGCTTGGAGTGGAGTGTCTGAATCAGACAAGAGGTTTTAAATAAAGCCAAGCAGAATAGCAGGTCACATGCAGTCATGTGGAACTGTATTGTAATTGGTCGTAATGGGCATGTGCTGCTGAACTTGTGATTTGATAATAAGTTCACTATGTCTGCCACATTATTCGACATACTTTGCTTTAATGATTTGGAATATTAGGACACTCGAGATGTCATGTGTGGAATAAATTGAGTATATACTGCATTTCTATCTAAAATAGAATGTTTAGAAACGAAAGTCAAATTTATGCATGTCATACACACTTTCAATAACTGACAATTATAGAATAGTAGTTATACATTATAATTCAATCAAAATATTTGCCATCTCTGTAGACGTCTTCCTCCTCCTCTTCTCCTGCTTTGGCCGATAGTAGCCCAATTTCCAGTACCCTGTCGGCTAACGATACCTGTGTCGGTCACTGTTAACCCGGGCCTCAACCAATGCGGTATGATATTCTGGTTTGTGATCTGCATATTTGATTTGGCTCATTTTACACTGGTTGCCCTTCCTAACGCAATGCTCCTCATTTATCCGGGCTTGGGACCAACATTAAGAATGATGTATGTATGCAACCCTAATGGTTTAGTTGAGGTAAATTTCTATCAAAGTCACTAGATTCTTCTAGAGTCTGTCCTTGTCAAAGGGCATTCGTCCATTACTGCAAATGGTAATTAACACGAGATTGTAATTGACAGTTGATATGATGTTAATGTTCATCGCAGGACTGAGATTACTTCATCTTGGCAACCTGTCCAGGGTGTACCTCTGCCTCTTGCCCTATGTGCACTGGAATAGGCGCCAGCAGACCTCTGTTAGCCTGAACTATGGAACAAGAACGTTAGAAGATGAATGAAAGATGAAAGAATGAAGTTTGGAGTATTAAATATCAGGTCTCTTTCTATAACTTTATTCATTCATTCATTAGTTTTCTAAAAACATACATACATACATACATACATACATACATACATACATACATATCGCATCCTGGAAGAATTTATGAATCGATTCTATTTGTTTGGAAAATAGATCCAGCTCATGGAACAGTATTATAGAAGAATAAAAGCCTATTCGGTCATCTCTCCTCTCCCTCCAGCAGTCATAAACACGTGGACCTTCTTGGCCTACGCCTCATTCCAACCAATGGTTAAAAGGTAACCAGAATTCTACTATGTATCTAAGCAAATATAATCTAATCTAATCATTTCATTTTTATGATTAATGTTTGTAGCTTTTTTTTTTCTGTATTGTTCCTACAAGTTCCTTGTCATGTGTTATTCGTTTTCTGTGTGTTCCCTGTGTTTTATTAATAAAAAGGGATCAATATTCATGATGATGTTGAACTCAATTATAAAATCAATCAAAGTTAACACATCTGAGATTCTACTCATAATAAAATATTAAGTGAAGATATAAACTTGTATAAATCTAGTCTTGTATAAACTTCACGTAGCTAAAATTGCAACGTAGGGAACCTGTTACAAGTGTATTAGAACCTTCATCTCCACCACTAGAGTCTTGATAGTCTTTTGCACAATGTCATTCATTCTCTGCTAAATTCTCTGCTAAATCATTCATGTGTAACACAACTTGCACATTTATTTATTTGACTTTACCCTTATTTATTAATAATAATAAAGGGCATCCGATTTTACCTTTCAATTATTTTGTATCTCTACTTTTGGCATTCGGTGTGGACAGCAAATTTCATTATACAGGGAAACCTGTTTCCTTTACTGTACACATGACTATAAACACTTTGAACCTTGAACCTTTAGTAATCTTCCTGATTTATCTTAATTCCCCAGAATAATCAGTAGCTCAGAAAACCGCTATGATGTAATAGAAAATATCGACTCTTGTCTTTTCTAGTATTGTAAATACAGTTGCTCCTTTAAGATGAAGAAAAATTAAGGAAACACACACCAGCCCTAAAGAGAGCAGCCCGAAAAATGGAGCATAGCTGGAGAAAAAGTAAACTAGAGCTATTTCATATTTCAAGGTTTAGCACCTCAGTACCCTCAGTACCTGAGTGATCTGCTACGCTCAGAAAACTGGTAATACTTGGGATAACAACTGCATGCGGTAGATCCTTTTCTTATCTAGCACCAAAACTTCGGCGGGGTTCGGGAGGCAGACACACTGTCATTTTAAATTCTTGATTAAAAGACGAAAACACATGGGCTGCAATAATCAGATGAACAAGAACTGTGAACAGCATTAATAACACACAGTATATTATGTACCATAAGTCAGGTTGTGGGAGACTCTGTTTTCGAAGTGGTTAGCACTGTCACCTCATAACAAGAAGGTCCTGGGTTCGATTCCTGGGCCGGGGAGCTTTCTGTGCAGAGTTTGCATGTTCTCCCCTGCGCTTGGGTAGGGTTACTCCGGTTTCCTCCCAGTCCAGAACATGCAGATTAGGTCGATTGGTGATTCTCTTCAACCCTGTGTGCGCTGGGATAGGCACCAGCGGACCCCATGACCCCAAATTGGGGAATAGGCGTGCAAGATGAATGAATGCAGTCAGGTTGTATTTACACTGAGGTATCTTTCTTATTTCGAGCTCAATATAGCCACCAGCCCAGTTGGTAGATCAGAAATAAGGCAACAAGGCAGTTTCGCGACAACTATCTTGTCTTAAGATGTGGCCATCCGGACTAGACCAGTGGGGCCTTGCTTCAACATGGAAAACCTACTGTATGTCTCGTCAGTACTGACTCCACAAGTGAGCCTGGTTTTTCCTGAGGTTTTTGTGACTCTTTGCTTCTTAATGTTGTGATTCTGTAAAGCTTTTTTCAAACGATCACAATCGTTAAAAAAAAAATCCCTGTATAAAGGTGACTTGATATTTAGCAGTTAACAATAATATTGATAAAATAATTCAGTAATTTGATTTATAACAATTTACAGATTGTACCTTCTATGCAAGCTTAAAAATGAAAAGAATCACTAAATTGATTTAATCAAATATGTAAATGTTCCCAATTAAAACATGGAAAAGCTATTAGAATATTTGGACCTGAAAATGTTAGTGATAAGTTTTGGGGTTTTTCTCTGTTGCTGACTAGGCACATTTAGTACCATCGATTCATGTGATCTAGTCACCATCTCAAAACATTTTGATCCAAAAGTCTTTAGGTACTGGAACAGCCCAAATGCATTATATAACCAAGCAGGGACATAGCCAAATGTCACCTGTGTTACTACTGTATCTGGAGGAGGTACGAGCTTCCTATTGGATAATTACTACATGGGCAATTATCCGGGCAGAAGCTTGAACAATGCTACAGCAAATGCGTTCTGTAATCAAAGGTAAAAGCAGCCAGACAAAATGACTTTTTTTTGGTGTCGGTGTATGTTGACATTGAAAACTGCAGGAATTCATAAGTCCACATACGTGATTAGGTACAGCAATAACAAGTGACAATTTAAGATTCCCTTTCACTTGTTTGGAACACAAGATTTACCTAATATTAGCCATGACCAAAGGCAGAAAAGCATGAACTCGCAACAAAGCAATTTACTCACCGACTGTTCTAAATCAACATATAACATTGCTGTAGTAACAGTAACTGTAGCATTGTGGCAGAAATGTGGATTACATTATTGTATTTCAATATTAACTAAAATATAGGCTAATGCACATTGTCAAAGCAGATTTGTATTTTTTATCATTTTTAACCTTTTGTTAAATCTGCTATTTATATAGCAATCAAATTTTTAATTTTTTTTTTTTAAAATATGAATAGTTCCGCTAGGGAATTATTTTAGAATTAGAGGAGTGATTGTAATACAACAGACAAAATATAAAGCATAGATAAAAGCAATAAAAAAGGATGTAAATGAAAAACAGTTCTTTATGTTTTCAGGTACAGAAATTGAATATATGTAAAATCACACTGTAGTCTTCACTGTATAAATTAAGTACGATTAATTTTTCTTAAACCAACAAGGCATTTTTTGTTTCTTGTTCCTGAACAATTTAAAAGCAACAAACCTTAAAACAAATGTATAAATGCCAAACTTTCACTTTATTATTAAAGTTGCAGTCAAGCGTTTAGACATCACTGCATTCAAGCCAAGCCAGAACCTGGAACCTTTGTGGCAGCCGATCAAAAGTTATATTAGCAAAACGTATAAAAACAAAGCGCCTTAATTTTAACAGGAATAACTGTGTTTTGGTTTTTCCAAGCTTGTAATTTCATCGTTTAATGGTTTCTTCGTTTTGTCGCTTTAGGAGAAAAACAGTAGAGTTAGGGCTGCAATCTAAACCTTTCCCCCGTCAAGGAAATATCAAGTGTTCAATATAGTGCTGCTACAAAACCTCTAAATAACCGTAGCTATTTTATTTGCTTGCTCAGGCCCCTAGCAGTGTAATGTCAACTAAACCAGCAAGATACATCTTAAAACAAACTGTTCATCAAGAAACAAAACAAGTGTCAATTAAAAAAAAGACAATGCATCAAACCCTATAAATGTTCTGTTTGAAAACAATCTCAACCACTTTAATTTTTATTTAGCTCACAGAGCCAACAACACAGTGTGTAAATATTCAAACAACGCTACAGGATTTGAATTCATTCAAAAAAAGATTTAATAGGTTTATATGTGGCTTAATTTAAGACTCATGCCGCTCTCAAAGCTAATGTGTCGAGGGGGAAAAAAAACTAGATAACTGCACAAACAAGAAGAGTTCTAATGATCCACCAACAAAGGGAACAAAAAAGGCTGTACATAGAAACCACAACTCCTTTAATGCCAAAGTGACACAAGGGCATAGATGTACACAAATCTTGCAGGAATTGAATAATTTGCCAAAATGATTAAAAAGAGAAAGCCTGAATAAAATTAGCTTCAGGGGATCACCGGCGAATAGGCATAAGAAGCTGTGTAGCTTGCACTGACTCTGGGAAAAGATTGTGGTATGTTGGCAAAGGGACGTAAGCTGCCTTGATCATTTTACCTACAAGTAAACAACAAACAAGCAAGTAAAATAAAGTACACACAGAATAAATTAAGTTAAAAAGTATCATTCAGCATAGCAATTACCTCCAAACCAACGTCCATGTAATGCACTAACAGCAGCCATGGCAGCAGGGATGCTTGGACACTTCACATATACATTTCCCTGAAAAATGTACAAATATAAATAAAGCTAAATAATCTTTAATAGAAGTATTAAAAAACCCTACTTTAGATTATTATCTTACAAAATGTAGACAAACAGCCTTAATTTCAAAAGAATAAAGTAATTAACCAATTGGTCAAGTAGGAGTAGTTTGATATCCATTTAAATTATTCAGATTTTCAGAAACCACAATAAAACTTCATACTTTTCAAAAATGCTGTAAATGTTATATCTGGTCCTGTGTAAAGATTAAGAGAGGCATCACTAAACCCACAAATGCACCCACACACACTATTCTACAACATTCGTTTATCTTACAACCCCCTTATTCCCAAAGTCTCAGGGTTCTGCTGGAGCCTATTCCATCGCGCACTCCCTTAATTTAGAATCACCAATCAACCTAATGTACATGTGTTTGGACTGTGGGAAGAAAACAGAGTACCCAGGGGAAAAGCGCAGGGAGAACATGCAAACTCTGCACAGAAAGAGCAGGAATCGAACTTGGGACAGTAAGGCAACCGTGCTAACCACTACACCACAGTGCCGCCTACATAAAACAACAGGTACTTGTAGTCCAAATATGTAATCGTTCCTGCTTAAAGGTGGCTTTACAGATGATAAACAATACCACATTTTCTGAAAAACATTCTATACATAAGATTATTTACCTCAGTCGATTTCTTATCCACATATATATGAATCACTCCTCCATGTTTGTTGCATTCTTCAATTACATCATCTTGGATTTCAATATCCCATCCGTGTTCATGTTCCCTGTTAACGAACAAACTCAACAGTACTGCTGTATAAAAAATTGTTAAACGTCAAATAAGTTGAAGTTATACTTACGACTTTGGATCAAACATGTTGGACAGCTGGAAGCAATGGGTGGCTATTGGCTGAGATGGTAGGTTAAGAGGTTGATTTGTGGGCACATTGAGATTGAAACTCAACCCAGGATTCATAGCCGCTTAAACAATGAGAAAATTTAAAAATTAACTTGAACCACTAGGAGAATTATCTTTTTATTTAGTTGAGAAACACCTACCTGTAGCTGCTGCCATTGCCACCATTGAGTTAGTCATCTGAAGAGCCTGCTGAGCAGCTGGGGGGATCTGCAGTCCAGTCCCTTTATTATAAAAAATAAATAATAAAAAGATCAGAACTTTCCAGACAGTCTCTCTGAACTCGTTTAAAAAAAATTAATGGTTATAGAAGTTTGTCTGACTTCAATTACGAAAGCAATATACTACTTCAAAGAGACCTGGTGGCTTAGTGGTTGCCTCACAACGATAAACAGTTTTTGCAATTCGATACCGGGAGACACAACCCAATTACAAATTTCTTTTGCTTTTCTGTCATTAAGTGCACACTTTACCTTGGCTCGAGTGATTGAGAACAATGCACAAATCCATTAAAAAAACACCACGAAGTAATTTGATTTTTAAGAATCAGGTGGAAGCGTTGCAGTCTTCCCAACACAGTTGAATCATGCAGAGAGACTAAACTGTTCTCATTGTGTGTGGGTAAATTTTTCCCCTTGGGGCTTGCTGTAGTTTGGTGAGCGTGCGTGCGCACAGAGGTACGAGACAGAAGAATACACATTGCAAATACATGTTTGCATCTAATAAATTCAGAACATTTCGGACTGCTTTTGTTTGTTATTTTATTAAATTTAAGTGTCTGGTGAACTCTGAGATGGACTGGCGACCCGTCCAGGGTGTACCCCCGCCTCTCGCCCTATTTGTGCTAGGATAGGCACAGCAGACCACCGTGACCCCGGATTCAGGAATAAGCGGGTTAGAAGATGAATGAATGAAAGGTGAACTTGCAACAAAAAGCTTGGGTATAGATTTTCTGTTTCTTCACACAAACCCACATGGTCAATCTTATTTGAATTCAGAATTCTTAATCGAATCCTTTCATGAATTGTTAAAAACAGAATCTAAATAAATGAATCAAATTTATTTCTGTATAAAGTATAGTTCCAGACACTGGTGCCATTTTAAAAGTATCGGTTCCACACCAATAGTTTTTAAAATATTAGTCTCCCTTTTGACCGTTTAACACTTCAATTTGTCCAAATTTCAGATTATTTACTAGATTTGGTACTAAAATCATTTAATATATACATATATATGGGATTAGTAGTGTAGGTAGTAAAAATGTACCTTCAGCCAATCTGGCCATTAGCTGCAGCCTCCCAGTGGTGCCCAAGTCTATGCCAGTCCTTTCCAGTTCATCGTTATCTAGGAAAGAGCTGGCTGTCGATGCATCAGTGCGCTCAGTCACATGACCCACTTTCATCGGTCTGCCTGCCAGTTCAAAACCATTTAGCTGTTCCAAGGCTTTTTTAGCACACTCCGCATCAGAAAACTGGATTACAATGAGGAAAATAAATAAAGAAAATATTTCCTGTGTTCAATCACTTAAAGCATTTCAATTGATGTTAATTTTTATGCTATCCTTATAAAAGGTGGATCTGGTATTAACGCACTGTGATAAAGCCATATCCTTTGGATCTCCCAGTTTCACTGTCCATCATAAGCTGAATACTATCAATCTGTTAAAAGGACAATGCAAAAAAAAAAAAAAAAAAGATTAAACATATTTGCAAGCAAATAATTCAAAATGCAAAAGTTGGCAGATGGACCATGATGTCCAGTATTTAACAAAGATACATTTACCCGTCCAAATGGTTCAAAGATCCCTCTGAGCATGTCCTCTGTTATGTTAAAATGAAGCGAACCAACATAAAGCCTCATCGGCCCTGCATTGCCTTTCTGTAAGTTGTTGGCCATTGCAGCAGCTCTGTTCTTTTCAGCCTAAAAAGAATAAAAGCAGAAAAATAATTGACAAATTGATTAATTACACTTTTTTTTAATTTTCTATTCATTTTTCCCCTACGCGTGTTGCTTTACTTACACAGCATAACAAAATTACATTTACAGTACTGAGCGTAATTTATAATCATATTTTTGATGACTTAAGAGGAAATTTTTGTTCTGTTTGAACGTATTTTGACAGTAGACCACAAAGCCACATTCAGTCTTTGACCCATTAGTATTACTTAAGCTATATAATGGTGTTTGCTGTAATCATCTTGTTGGTTTCATAATAATTGCTTTTTTGATACTCTAGTTGGAAAAACAAATTGTGTCTGGCTTTTCACTGAGTAATGTCCCTTCAAATATGGGCCAGTGGTGGCTCAAATAGTTAAGGCAGAGTTGATCAGGTATCCTTTACAATATTCTTTTTTTTTTTTTTGTATTCGGTCTAGTCGAAATCCTTTTGTACCTACCAAGAATCTAAACGTTTTGCAAACTTGGGGACAGTTTCTCTTACCTGTGAGGCCTGCACAATAATTGGTACTCCAAGCAGCCTTTGCCCAGAGAGACCAATCGCTAGAGGTACAGAGGTGGCTTCCACAAATTCAATGTATGCAATTCCCTTAGATCGTCTTGAGTTTCTGTCAGAGATCATCCTTACATCCCTCACCTGTTATATAAATAAATAAATATTTTATATA
>JAOTRA010000001.1:3889400-3907651 GCA_026260255.1 Pseudolaguvia tuberculata | reverse complement strand
ATATAAATAAAAATTCACTGGTAAACCAGCACAAAAAATATTAGAACAACTGGAAACAGGTTAACTAAATCATGAGCTACTGACTTTCCCCACTGCCGAGAAGAATTCCTCTAGGTCTCTTGGGCGGATTCTGGCAGCAAGTTGCATGCAAAAAACTGTGCGAGCATCCCTCTCCTCTGGTGTGAGATTATCTATAGGCTGTCTGTAAGAGGAGAAAAAAATTTTAAGAAATATATCAAGTCAATTAAAGCACTTATATATTACCTGGGCGTTTCTCATACCTGATAGGACTTTTCTCTCGTTTAAATGGGCTGCGACTCTTGGACTTTCTGCGGCTACATGAACAGACTTTGTTAGCATTTTTTATTAACTGTTGGTACCTTTTGACACACACTGAACAGGTAACAACCCATACACAACAAAAAAGTATCATAGAAACCTTAGTTTGATGACAGGCAGTGGGCCAGACTTCCCCCTGGAACCACCATTAAATTTCGGGCCAGAACTGTCATTTAAAAACAAGGTTCATCTTAGTATCGCTCTACTCCTAAGAGTTATCATCATTGTCGCAAGATGGAGACACTGTACTTTGTTTAATAATTTAACTATTTTACTAACAGCCAAGCAGACATAATTACATAACAGATGTTTACAAAAGAAACTGTTAGAATAAGGTTTTAAAAAAAATAAATAAATAAATAAAAAAAAATAAAAAACATTAAGAAAAGCCAAAAAGCTAACTATTACAATCGTTTTAATGTGATTACACACCACAGAGAAAATCACGGATTAACTTATGTATTATACATACAGGACTGGTCTGAAGCGACCCCCACGTTCCCTGCTCCTGGAGCGACTACGTCTTCTCTCACGGCTTCGACTGCGCCGACGCTCCCGGCTTTGACTCCTCCTTCGTTCGCGACTACGGTCTCGGCTCCGGCTTCTTTTGCGGTCCCGGCTTCTGCTTCTTCGATTTTCCCTGCTCCTACTAGGACTTCTGCTCTTCTTTTTCCTTCCATTTTAAAAGGTTATATTTGTCAATTTGCACATGTCTTAACTCCGTGTAATCTGCTGGCTCATGACTGCAATGTTATAAAAACACTTACAGCGATTTTCAATTTAATCCATTCAGGTTTCTAAAAGAATATATAAATGCTACTTCAGCAAATTTAAAAGAGTATCTTGTTTAAAACATGTGAAATTAAAACAGACTCACTTTTTGCTCCGTTCTTCATTTCCATTGGAACTTAGGGACTTGGTCTCATCCTAAGCAGGGTCGACAGAAGAACATCATGAGGAGGACGGCGTAACATTGCAAGTCGTAAGGATAAGGGGGTGGGAACAAAAGAGAATATAATTTAATAAGTGTAGGTTTAAAAGAAATTGTGTAGGAGGGTGATAGAAAAGGGTCATTAGAACCAGAAGGCTGTCATTTTCTTCCTTCCATACTAAATGGTTACAATGAGTATCTGGCGCGGTCAATAGGACAAGAGCTAATGCTATGCTGTATATATAAACATTGCATATTTAGTGACTTAATTTTTAGCAGGCGGACAGGTTCTGTACCAAGGCTATCTGTGCCTATAAGACCCAAAGTGACAATGCTAGTAGCCAGCCACTAAGTGCGCTTCTGTGATGGATGCCATTCCAGTGATCTTCACCCCCATTTGCCTTCATGGATTGTAAGAGTTCGGTGCCACTTCTGTCACACATCTCGCCCTGAAGCAAACAGGGATTCACACGGCTTAGTAATATCGAATCCGAAAGAACACCTAAAACTGAGACGTTCTTTAAATCTACCTAACAATGTGCATAGGTGTCTTAAAACAAATTGGCCATTTGCATTTAGCAGAAAAGGTCTCGGTCTGATCGAAAGTGTTTAGTAATATACATAAAGCCGTAGCCTTTTATTTCTGAGGCCAATGAAACAACCACACATTGTTCTATAAAAGTCAAGTGCATGCATAGATTCTAAACACAAATTTTCCTTTGATGGATGAAAATTATTCTGTTCAGTATAAATTCGATGAAAACATAAAAGCATAGAATATTTTGTACAGAAAATGCCATAATTGTGGAAAAAAATTACTTAAGACATGCAAATAAAAGTTACTTTCAACAAGTTCAATAAAGTAGTACAATAAATATGTAAGGGGATGTGCTATAATGACCATGCATACAAAAAGCATGGACAGTCCACCAAGGACTTCATCCCAGCACTTTAGTTCATGGGCATCCTCTGCATTTAAACTGCTTGGCACTAAAATCAATCAGCCTAAAGAGTTGTTGTTTTTTTTTAACCATGGGTACCACAGTACATTAATATATGGGGCAATTACTACCTTCATTTTTTTGACAGTTCACACAGGAATTCATGGGAGTAGAGGTGAGATATAGGCATGTCTACAAAAAGAGATAGATGGGCATTTATTCATTGTAACCACTAGCATATCAACAAACATGGCATTAATCTGTGAATACTCTACCGAACACAAACCGTAGATTGGACTGTGGTATCAATAGAATTGCAATAAGTTTATCAAGCCAAACTGAATAAGGACCCACCTTTTTATAGGGCGCCTCCAGCATGGCTTCAATATCAAAGTCGTCCGCCATGATTCCGGAAGTCTGCTAGCAGAGGCAAAAGGACACGTGATGATAACGTTCCCTATTGACACGCATTTAATAAATATTACATTTATTTTGAAAAATACATTTTAAGTTAAATACTAATGACATCATAATCAACATAAGTTCTGAACCATTTTGGACTGCGAGTAATGTTACGCGTTATCTAGCTAATTAAGCTTATCGGTTACGGTTAGCAAACGGCTAAATGTAACATGTACACATGTAATAATAAACCACGCCACGCTGACTAATTTAAAACAAACTGCACTTTTACTTGTTAGATGCTTTCTATATGTTAATTTGTATAAAATAATAAAATAAAAATGCAACTGAAACACTGCTAATACTCAGGGATAGTCTCGGTCGGAATTTGATGTAAATGTGTGCTGTTAAGCAACAGGCTAGCAAATAGCTAGCATTAGCAAAAAAACAACCCGCATGTTAATGCTATACTTTCCAAAGATCGCTTTAAAAATTAAATAAAACTATTGTATGTGTTGTTAAATAACGAATTATTGCCAGTTAAACAATTAGTTAGCTAATATTTTAGTCAAGCCGTCTTTTTTGCCTTACCGTGCTAATGCGGCCTAATGGAATACTGGTTTATCTATGACCGCTTTAATATTGTCCCGTTATATCCCGAAATTATCCAATAATATAGTCCAATGGTACTCAAAAGGTTATCCCGGTACACTTTACTATTGTAATAAATGTTATATTGCGTTATAAGGCGCGCGTTACGACAGGCTGTGGCGACAAACTATCATGGCGGATAAACGGTTCTTGTTGAATAAGAAACTTTTTTAAAGTTGACCACAAGGGGGAGTCTGGAGCGCTGTGTCCCGGAAACAGACAGGAAGCCCTATGTGATGGAGATCTAGAAACCTCATTGGCCGCTTTGGTTCATTGCGTCCACACGACCGCCATATTTGACCAGGCGTGAGTTCTCTGTAAACAAACGCACTTGCGGTTCTGTACACACAGATGTTTCTACGCGGTTCAGTCGTTCATCCACACACAAACAGAACATTTTTTTTTAAAAACTTTCAGAGGGATGGGATGAGCTACATTTAGTAAAAAAAAAAAAAACGACAGGGAAGGAAGTACTGCTATGACTACAACAAAATATGTGATGCTGGGGTAATTCCAACTGAGTGGCAAATGCAGTATTATCCCTATTAAAAGTCTGGATTGTAACTAAAATATACAGTATAAAATAGTAAATATGCTAAACGGAGCTTTAAAAATTAAAGTAGCTTAAGTGGTCTGGAAATGCAAGTTGTGTCGTGTCTTCTCACAGACCAGGGCAGTGTTATCTATTCACTTGTAACGGATGTAGTTCCCTCCAATTACCACACGAGGTCGCCTTCGCCCGAATTCTAATGGTCTGTTTCCTGTTTCGGCGCCATATTTAAATTTGCTGTTTGCTGTGGCGACCCCTAACAGGAGCAGCCGAAAGGAGGAGAAGAAGAAGGAGTTTGCTACTATGTGGCGTGAAGTATAGTTTGTTCTAGCAACCTTACTGAGTGGTATTCTGATGTGTCTTAGCCTTTTTCTGGTTTCTGACCCTACACCTGTTTACACATTTTTGAGATCTGACTGTCGCTTTCATAATCTTCTTTTATCTGTTTATAAGCTAAATGAGGTTGGTTTCCCTGTTGAGCCTGGTTCCTCTCAAGGTTTCTTCCTAATTCCACTCTAGGCAGTTTTTCCCTTGCTATCGTCACCTCTGGCACTCATCAGTGACAAACTGTCAGTTTACTTATCTTTTTTTGTGTAAAGTTGCTTTGAGATAATGACCATTGTAAACAGTATACAAAAGCTGAGCTGTAGTTAGTAACCAGCATTTAAACATTTCCTCTTTCTGTTGTTCAGATGGCTTAGGGTTGTGTTGTGTGGAGGAGGTATGGAACAGCACCCTCTGTGGAGTGATTCGGACAGTAGGAAAACTGAAGTGGGTTCAGTGTGTTCGGTAGTGAAGAAGTGATGACTAGTCTCTAGTCTAAGCATTGGCTCGAAATCCGTTTAGAATATTTGCCCCGTGCCAGGTTGGTCTTTGCATTACACTTTAGCGAGATTCTACAACTGGAGATGCTCTCATTAATGGCACACATACTTCAGTAAGCTAATTATTTTCAGAGGAAAAGGAAAGGTAAATAGTGGATGCTCCTCAATGTCTTGTTACAATCTCAGGGAACTGAGGTTACAGATGTAACCCAAAAAATGATATGGCTATTGTTTCACAATTTTCTCAAAAATAAAGCAGCACACCTGTTTTCAAAAGGATTTATTTTAATATTAAATATATGTTAGGCGGGGCGGCGCAGTGGCAAAGTGGATAGTTCCCTGTGACTATCCACAGTTGCCTGGTCCCGGCTTCAAATCCCGAGCCTGTGTGGAGTTTGCATGTTCTCCCCGCAATTGCTTGGGTTTCCTCCGGGTACTCCGGTTTCCTCCCACAGTCCAAAAACATGCACATTAGGTTGGTTGGTGATTGTAAATTGTCCAGAGGAGTGAGTGAGTGTGTGTGTGAATGGTTGTTTGTCTATGGGTTGCACTTAGATGGACTGGCGACCCCGAATTCGGGAATAAGCGGGTAAGAAAATTAATAAATGTAAGTTAGTGCGACAAGTGGCGTGTTGCCTCACAACAAGAGGGTCCCTGGTTCGATTCCCAGTCAGCGAATCTTTCTGTGTGGAGTTTATCCACGGGTACTCCGGTTTCCTCCCACAAGTCCAAAAACATGCAGATTAGGTCGATTGGATATTGTAAATTGTCCATTGGAGTGAAAGCGTGTGAATGGTTGTTTGTCCATGGTGTACCCCCGCCTCTTGCTCCATGTGAGCTGGGATAGGTACCAGCAGACCCTTGTGACCCCGAATTAGGGAATAAGCAGGTAAGAAGATGAATGAATGTATGTTATGCATTAAATGATTCAATATGTTACCATTAGTTCACTTTATTAGTAAACATGCACAGTTCTTGTAAAGCATTTATTAACGTTAGACAACAAATACAATGAATTAGTAAATGTTATTTAATAGAGCTGAACTAACAATGAACCATAGTATTTCATTAACACATAACAGTTAAACAATTTAATATCTGACAAGGATTAGTAGTTAATGTTAATGTTAGTTATTGCACGTATTGAACCGTAATCTAAAGGCTTACCAATTCCAATTAAATATAAATGCAAAATTTGTGAGCATAAGACAAATTTTGCATAAGAGCATAAGAGGTTTTTCAAAAGCATGAACTTTGTTTCCAAGTTTTTGGCAGATACTATACCAATCATTGTATATACGCAATACACACAATATATGCCTACTCTGTGTATAATTGCCTATTGAGCAGTGACCTGTGAAATATTCTTTTACTCATCATCTTACCCACTTATTCCCTAATTCGGGGTCACGGGGGTCTGCTGGTGCCTTTCCCAGCACACGTAGGGCAAGAGGCAGGGGTTAGATGGGTCGCCGGTCATTGCAAGGCAACACATAGACAAACAATCATTCACCACACAAATTCACACCTATGGACAATTTAGAATCACCAATCAACCTAATCTGCATGTTTTTGGACCCTGGGCAAACACACGCAAGCACAAGGAGAACATGAAAACTCCTCACAGAAAGATCCCCAATGCAGGAATCGAACCCAGGACCTTCTTGTTGTGAGGCGACTATCCACTACGCCACTGCGCTGCCTGATACTATACCAATAATAAAATACTGTATACACAATACCTACAATATATGCCTATGTGTATAATTGCCTATTGAGCAGTGGCCTGTGAAATTTTCTTTGTCCATATGCTTGGGTCTACCCAAGGAAATCCCATGCTACTTTTAGCTTCATCCAGAAAGTACTGATAACTTACTGAAACCCTGCCTACACATGCCCCAAAATGATCAGTTTAATTGTTGTGTATATATGTATATATAACTTTCAAAGTTTCATCCTTTCACCTTAGGAATAATGTTAAAATTATGAATATTCTGCCACTAAATGATGCAGAAAAATTAGTCCATGCCTTCATTACGTCCAGGCTGGATTATTGTAATGCTCTGCTTTCTCGCTGTCCAGCAAAGCTTATAAATAAACTTCAGTTAGTACAGAACGCAGCGGCAAGAGTCCTTACTAGGACCAAGAGATGCGAGTATATCACCCCTGTTCTATTCACACTGCATTGGCTCCCGGTGAGATTCCATATAGATTTTAAAATACTACTTTTAACGTACTAATGTCTCGCACCTTAGCACCTTTGTGAGCTGGTGGTGCCCTATGTTCTGCCACGCCCACTTCATTCAAAGGATGCGGGCTGTCTGTCAGAGCCACATGTGAAGCTACAGCAGGGGGCAGAGCGTTTTCATATAATGCTCCAAAATTATGGAACAGTCTACTAGTTTATGTCCGGGAATCAGGCACAGTCTCAGTATTTAAGTCTAGATTAAAGGCCCATTTATTCAGTCAGGCATTTCAGTGTTAGTCCTCTTTAGACAAAGGAGCAGACCGAGGGGACTCATAGATATTGATTATTATGGTGATCTGATGCTGTTTGGATGCTGTCCTCCAGACTCTCACCGATCACTCAGTTGTCTTTGGTGGTGGTCTGGTTGCCTTACATACCAGGGATCCCTCTTGTCTGTGCCTTCCTCTGGTTCTCCTTTTAGTTAGGCTGTGCTAGTTAGTTTGGCCGGAGTCCTTTCCTGCACTGAACTCTATCAGTATCTTATAACCTTAATACCATTTATACAGTATATAACCATTTTCTCTCCAGTGGAAGATTAGATAATAATTTGAAGTAGTACATCACACATCTAAATTATAACCAGAGCCAACCATAAAAATGTGAAAGTAGTGTTAAATAGAGAGATAAGAGAATCTCTTAATTCACAACCCCTGACAATGACTCCAATGTGGTATGCAGCACCTCACAAATTACAGTAATAACAGTCACAGGATTTCTGATACTAATTCCTTATTGGCAGATGAATACAACATATTGTTTGCCTATGTGGCCAGAATGCACATGAGATCTTGTGGCAAAATGCATCGTGGTGGTGATTTTCTCTGCTACATGAACATTACTAGCAGAAGGAAATTGTGTTTAATTCTCAATTTTACACAGCTTATACTGACAAGTGGGAATGCATGAGGTAAGTGCACATAATTTATAGTAAAACAGATAAAAGAAAAAAAAATAAATGATACACTTAAAGACAGAATTATTAATCCCCTATAAAATCTTTAAGTATTTGTCAAGTATTCCCAAGTGCTGTTTAATGGAGAGTTTCAACACATGTTTAAATAAATGTCTAATGTGTACATTCATTCCACTCAGGCTGATATATATCAAGTGTTTTTATGATTTTGATGGTTGAAATTTTGATGATTAATTTTGATAACTGACAACTAATGAAAAACCCAAATTCATTATCTTAGAATATTAGAATATTCCTTTAAGACCAAGATAAAGAAAAGATTTTTAGAATTACTGCAGCAATGCAGTGTGGCATAGAGTTGATCAGCCTGTGGCACTGCTCAGTTGTTATGAGAGCCCAGGTTGCCCTGATAGTGGCCTCCAGCTCGTCATTGTTGGGTCTGGCATATCGCATCTTCCTCTTTACAATTCCCTATAGATTTTCTAAGAGGTTAAGGTCAGGGGAGCTTGCTGGGCAATTAAGAACAGGGACACTATGGTCCTTAAACTAGATACTGGTAGCATTGTGTGCAGGTACCAAGTCCTTTCTTGGTCAGGAAGCATGGATCGTGGGAAGTGGTAGCCTAGTGGTTAAGGTGTTGGACTAATACCAGAAAGACCAGGGTTCGATTCCCACCTCCACCAAGCAACCACTGTGGGCCCTTGAGCAAGGCCCTTCACCCACAATTGCTCAGTTGTAAAAAAAAAAAAAAAAAAAAAAAAAAAGAGACCAAATGTAAGTTGCTCTGGATAAGAGCGTCTGCCAAATGCCAAACTGGAACTGGATTGCTCTAAAACGTCCTGGTATTCGGCTGAGTTGACCTTGGACCTCAGAAAACACATTGGACCAAGTGGATACTGTGCCTCTCCTATTTTTCTGCAGACTCTGGGTTGACCTCAATGCTCTCTCACTCACTTTAATGCTCTGTCACTCAGTTTAACACTCGCTCACTCACTTACCCATCCACCTAACCTCTCACTAATCTCAACGCTTAGCACTCACTCACTCAGTTGCATCAACGTTCACTCGACTCAACGCTCGCTCGCTCACTTTAACGCTTGCTCACTTACTCACCTCAACGTTCACTCACTCACCCAGATTAATGCTCACTCACCCAGTCACCTCAATGCTCAGTCACCTCAGCAAACAGGCACCTCAACACTTTGTGAGACACTGAATTTCATGGTTACACTATTTGTAAGTCAGAATTGCCAGGAAATAAAGGATTGAAATACAAACCCGATTCCAAAAAAGTTTCTGAATACAAACAGAATGCAATGAAGTGGAAGTTTCACATTTCAATTCAATTATTCAGAATAAAATATAGCAAACATACCAAATGTTGAAATTGAGACATTTTGAAACGTCATGCCAACTATTGGCTCATTTTGGATTTCATGAGAGCTACACAATCCAAAAAAGTTGGGACAGATGGCAATAAGAGACTGGGAAAGACAAATGTACATATAAGAATCAGCTGGAGTACCAATTTACAACTTCTTAGGTCAATTGGCAGTATGATTTGGTATAAAAAGTTATTCAGAAACCTGCATCTCTGATGGTATGGGGGTTGCATGAGTGCGTGTGGTCTGGACAGCTTACACATCTGGAAAGGCACCACAATGCTGAAAGGTATATCCAAGTTCTAGAACAACATGCTCCTATCCAGATGTCGTCTCTTTCAGGGAAGACTTTGCATTTTCCAACTTGACATTGCCAGAACACATACTGCAACAATTACAACATCATGGCTGCGTAGGAGAAGGATGCGGGTACTGAAATGGCCAGCCTTCAGTCCAGATCTTTCACCCATAGAGGAAGATGCGACAAAGAAGACCTACGACAGTTGAACAACTAGAAGCCCGTACTAGACAAGAATGGGACAACATTCCTATTCCTAAACTTGAGACACTTGTCTCCTCAGTCCCCAGGGGTTTGCAGACTGTTATAAAAAGAAGAGGGGATTCCACACAGTGGTCAACATGGCCTTGGTTTTTGTTTTCAAATTTTTTGAGATGTGTTGATGCCATGAAATTTAAAAACGTATTTTCCCTTAAAATAATTCATTTTCTCAGTTTCACACATTTGATATGTTATCTATGTTGTATTCTGAATAAAATATAAAAATTTGAAACTTCCACATCATTGCATTCTGTTTTGTATTCACAATTTGTACAAGGTTCCAACTTTTTTGGAATTGGATTTGTATTTCAGTCTATTTCTGAAATGAGACAAATGAATTTTCCATGAATTTTTTTAGATACACTTTGTGTATTGTATACACACATACACAATTCTGCAAATTATGCCATCTCTTTTTGAGGATTTTGTGAAGAATTGTTCTGAACTGGCAGTGAATCAAAATCTTACAATGTAACAAACTCACAAGCTCCATTTTGCAATTAAGTGATCATGCTTTTTTTTGGTCACACTGGTTACAAAGTTTGGAAAGAAAGAAAGTGCTATTTGAAGAATGTAAAAGTATGTAGATGTGATAGAAATAGATCCAGATAATAAAAATGTATAATTCATCATGTTGCATCTTAAAAAAAAAAAAAGCTGTCCAATGTATGAAAGTATCTTGTATAACGGTGTAATGATACAAAAATATTATCAGCAGTTAAATTAATTTGGTTTATTTGGTCCAGCAAAAATGAAAAATCATTTTATAATTACAATTACAGCATTTGGCAGACACCCTTATCCAGAGTGACTTACAAGTGAGCAGTTGGAGGTTAAGGGCCTTGCTCAGGGGCCCACAGTGGTGGCTTGGTAGTGCTAGGGATCAAACCCCGGTCTTTCTGGTATTAATCCAATGCTTTAACCACTAAGCCACCAATTCCCTTAACAGTGAGCTTTAAGACACAAAATTGATTGGTCGGTAATCATGTATATTTTACAACTTATACATGAACTTATCATAAACAGATGCTGCATTCTAGATTAAGTGCACTCATCATGGGGATGTATACATGGTTGTACTTTTACCAGCTGAGAACTCAAAAACCAGTACCATGATTTTCTCACTTTTTTGACTATTAGTTTTTTTGATAAGATGAACCAGATGGTAGGTATGCTTAAGCATTCTGTCCTTTGAAATGAATTAATGCACTTTGTAGAATCACATGGTTTTTTTGATCTTATTATAGATGTTTGGTCAGCATTATATTAATATATAAATCAAACTGCCGAGTTCTATTGGAAGTCTGCCAAGACTTGATTGTTTGATGTGCACCATGGTTCAGCGTTCACACTTACGTGAACAGCACTAATAGATCAATCAGACCAGAGTGCTCGTATGTACTGAGTGAACATTCTTATCAACCATCTAAAAGTGAAATGTTGAAAGTGAATAGTTAGATCAGTTTCATGATAGCAAAAACATTACAATGATCAAAACAACACATTTTCTCCTGTCACTTCGTACCACATTCACATCAGAATCTTATATTAAACAATTTATCATCATGACACCATGTTCTTTAGGATGTCAACTCAAAGCTTCCCTAGACCTGTTAGTAAAATGTATTATACATTACAACCATTCAAAGTCCTTTTCTACTGAGTTGGAGCTTTAAAGACTCCAATGCCACTTGGGTTCTATATCAAGAATGTTTTCCTCACTGCAAACACCTTGATCTTGGCCATGTCCTGTCTAACACACCGTCTTTCACAACATTGTGCCAACCAGCAGGATCCAACTTCTCTCTGCCATGAGATAGCATCATCATCATGTTGTCCAGCTTGGAGCGAACGATAGACAAATGTTGGTGACGTTCTTTTAGCAGTTTGCTAACAAATTCTCTCACGTTGCTGCCTACAGAGACGCTACTATAGAGATTGCTTGGGCAGTTTTGAACTTCTATTTGATGAGAACAACCTCTGGGTGTGGTGGTCGTTGAGGGAGATGAATGACTGGATCTGTCCGTCTTATTTCTGTCTGATGAGCTTAAGGTGCAAGAATCCTGAGTATTGGTGATTACTTTTAATTGCATTGTGTCATCTAAATTTATGTAGCTGGTCTGTGTGTAGGTGTGACAAAACAAGGCAGCTGGATTTGACTTTGTGCTCACATTTAGAGTACTAGCATTTAAAGGTGTCTTATTAGCAGGAGTACAATCTTGTTCAATCTTTCTTTCTAGATTAAAGGGGCAAAATTCTAAAACACTTTCCGGATCTCTTTCTTTCCCAAACCGCTTGATGTGAGCTTGGTTAGGTGTGCTGGTTAGCCTTAATTGTTTACATACTACTGATGTGGAAGTATTGGTTTCTGTTTGTTTGTGTAACTGGTATTCATAGATGCCGTTGTTATGAATATTAGCAGCAACTTTTGCGTTGACTGGAAGAGATTGAGCATAGAGGATGCGGAACTCTTCGTCAAAGTTCTCAGTGATTTGTCCAGATAGCTCAATAAGGTTGCTACTGTTTATTTTACCATCAGTCCAGTTAAACCTAGGAGGAAAAAATGAAACATCATAAGTTCTTCTGGTAGTATTAATATGCCCCCCTCAGTTGTGACCATAATGAAACTTGTAAGCTGTGTGTGTAGTAAAGTTTTAAATTAGGAGAAAGATAAATCATGCTTTAATGTTTAATTTATTTGTATATGTTTAATAAAATTATTAAAAGAAAACACATCATGCAGGTCATGAAGGTTGTTATTATTAAGGGAATCCAAGGGCGAGAAGGTCCCGGGTTTGAATCCCGGGCCGGGATCTTTCTGTGTGGAATTTGCATGTTCTCCCCGCGCTTGCGTGGGTCCTCTGGGTACCTCAGTTTCCTCCCACAATCCAAAAACATGCAGATTAGGTGGATTGGTAATTGTAAATTGTCCATAGGAGTGAATGGAATGTGTGTGAATGGTTGTTTGCCTATGTGTTGCCCTGAAATGGACTGTCGACCCGTCCAGGGTGTACCCATGCCTCTCGCCCAATGTGCGCTGGGATAGACGCCAGCAGACCCAAATGAGGGATTAAGCGGGTAAGAAGATGAATGAATGAATAAACTAAATCCAATACTACATGTCCCTGTGTGAAAAAGGGACCCCTTGTTAAAGCACAACATTCACACAAGAAAATCTGTGAAGTAAACCAAAAGATCTTCAAAGTCTTGTCCTCAACCCGACAGAACACCTTTGGTATGAATTAGAGGAGAGACTGAGAGTCAGGCCTTCTCATCCACCATCAGTGATTGACCTGTGGTCAAACATTCCCATAAACCATGTGGACAGCCTTCTCCAAAGAGTTGAAGTTGTTATAGCTGCAAAGGGTGGACAGATGTCCTATTGAAGCCTATGGATTAGGAATGGGATGTAAGTTGGGCGGCACTGTTGTGTAGTTGTTAGAACAGTCGCCTCACAACAAAAAGGTCCGAGGTTTGATTCCCAGGTCCGGGATCTTTCTACGAGGAGGTTGCATGTTCTCCCCGCACTTGTGCAGGTTTCTGCCAGGTACACAGGTTTCCTCCCACATTACTTCCTATGTCATAAATTGGGCAAAAACTAGTTTGCAAAATATGTTTAAATCAGGGGACTTATATGTGATGGCCTGTCAAAACCTTTAGCTTGCAGTTCTTGAGGTATTCCATAGTGGATTCCAAAGTTTTTAGGATCATATGATCATTGTTCTGTTCTAGAAAGGGGGAAAGGATTCCATTTTTGTCACATACATGAGCCAGGTCTTCCTTGGCGGTGGTGGGCTTGAAACAAGGTCTTCCTGGCCGACCAATAAACAACTTAGCACCTTAACCACTGAGCCAACAGTCTTTTCAGCTTTTTTTACAGTTGGTGCGCTGGGATAGGCGCCAACAGAGCCCCCGTGACCCCGAATTAGGGAATAACGGGGAAGATGATAAGTGAGTAAGAGGCATTTCGTTTTTAAGTAAATCTTTTCAAAGCACATTTGAAGTTCTCAACCGGGATATTGTTACCAGAGTGAGCATTAGACTTGCAAATATTTTATGATTTGTTTGCAGAACATTGCAACGGTGTAAATAGATTTCTTTACATTGATAAACAAAATGTTCATGTTGTTAGGTCTTGACAATTATGTATCAAGGGCCTTACCTGTAAGAGCCTGTGGCTGCCCTGTTCCCGTCAATCAACATAAAACGTTCATGAACCTTCCCAGTAATATGAACACCAGATCGCATGTAGTAGGTTGAACCAGTTAGTGTTCGGACTCTCATATGCTAAAAAACAAATCATTGTAAAATTTCAAAAGCAACTTAAAAAAATCAGGTTATATAATCTACATTATTAAGTAGCTGTTCACAAGGTGAGGGAGGCTATAGGTTGAGATAGTTTGGACATGTGCAGAGGAGGGACATACAGTATATTGGTAGATGAATGCTGAGGATGGAGGTGCCGGACATGAGGAAAAGAGGAAGACCAAGGAGGAGGTTAATGGATGTAGTTAGGGAAGACATGCAGGCAGTTGGAGTGAAAGAGGCAGATGTAGAGGACAGGGTAGTGCAGAGAAGAGTGATTTGCTTTGGCCACCCTTAACGGGAGCAGCCGAAAGGAGAAGAAGAAGTAGCTGTAGTATCGAGGGGAAGATAATATAACAATAACAACACCTGAAGGTTATCGAGTTGTACATTAATATTTTTGCACATCTGCAGAAATGCTGGAAGAGAGGTATGTTCTAGTAGGATGTACACAGGGACACATCTTTGGGTGCATGTCTCCTGCAGGTCACGGAAAATGTCCAGGTCTGTTAGTGAATCAGTTACTATAGCGATCACCTGCAATTAAAAAAGGAAAAAAATAAGATGTTATGTAAGAATACAGGACAAAAAGGTGCAATAAATTCTGTAGCTAACATGGATGGAAAACAAACATGCAAATTCTCGTCATTATAAGTGTAAAATGTTAAAAGTAAAATGAATTATAGTAAATTATATTATTGTAATTGTATTGTATTATGATTGTTCCATCTTTCATCATGCCAGCTCTACTATATATCCACCATGATTATAGTTTGAGTGGTAATCAACTGTCAAATAAATTTTTGTTATTATTATTAATTGCCTGTTTTAGGGCTTTAGTGACAAATAATTGTTAGCAGTATACACTCAACACACATAAAAAGTAATAAACTTCATTCATTAATTTTCCTACCCGCTTATTCCCTAATTCAGGGTCTTTCCTAGCTATAGCAGAGTGGCACAGCGGAAGCGGAATGCTCTCATACTGTCCATACTGCACTTGCACTTCTGATTAGATGCCAAACAGCAGGGGTGCCCAAACTGCGGCCCTGAGGTCCTCTCATCCGGCCGGCGAAACCCTTTTTATCAACGGAAAATTTTTTGGAAATGTATGTGTATCGTGCCAAAATCAGCTGCCGCTTATGTTGCCGTTACGTTTTTGAGATGAAATGAGTTTTGAAATGGGTTGCTGCCTGCAATTCCATTCAGTCTATCAGGGGGCGGTGCTATTCGCTGCTGATCAGGTGCTTAGTGTGTGCTTAGTGTGTGTGTGTGTGTGTCTCACATGCGTCTTTATTGAGCTGCGAATTTTATCAACCTTTTTTCAAGCTTTGTGTGTAAATATGTAGACATCATCAGTGTTCTGAATCCTGTGGTGAATATGGTCAATTCTTATTTATTTGGACCTCAAGTGTGTAATCAACCCCTAAACTGCTGTTTGGTAGTTAATGCGGCCACTGGGCTGAAAAAAAAGTTTGGACACCCCTGCCAAACAGTATTTCGTTACCTTGTAGTTATACATGTGTGATGACAAAGTTGCATTTAATCTTTCCTAATCTGCTAGACATAAGGCAAGAGGCAGGGGTAAACCCTGGACAGGTTGCCAGTTCATCGCAGGGCACACATAGACCACTAACACACACATTCACTCCTATGGGCAATTGAGAATCACCAATCAACCTAATGTACATGTTTTCGTGGGAGGAAACCCAACTAAGCACGGGAAGAACTCAAACTCCGCACAGAAAGATCCCTGGCACGGGAATCGAACCTGGGACCTTCTCTAACTAGGCGCCACCTAGTTATTAACTTAGTCTATAATAATTACTATAGTTTTTAGAAATAAGAATAATAAAATCTGTAGATCCCAATCCCAATAAATGATGACTTTAACAGAACAGGATATCATTGTCACATTTCCAGACAAGACTGATCCTGCCTCTTAATCGTTTGGTGGATTGCAGCAACAAAACCCAACATTTTTGTTGTATAACTGAGTTGATCTATAAACTTATCACATGTATTTGTTTGGCATAATGCATTTACATTCCACTGTAATGTGGCATTGCAGTAAATTATCATTTCAAATAAAACTACATTTTAATTTCTTGTGAACAAACCAAGAACTAATGGGAGAGAAATATCTGATTCCAGCAGCAAATCCCCATGACCCCGATTTAAGGAATAAGCAGGTTAGAAGAATGAATGAAAGAATGAATGAATGAATGCAGATTTCCTGTACATTTTAATGAAATGCGGTGTAAAATGTAAGGTATTACCTCCTTTGCACTTTTTATCATCCTTCTTGCTGCTTCTTTACAGCTGTAAATACTTCCGCCATAACTTGGCTGGAAATAAGCGACTGCCCGGGTAACTCCACGGAAAGAGCCCGTAGTGAAAGCCGGCCAACCAAGCTCTAAAACCGGGGGCTCTAGATCAGAAATCTCCGGGAAATACGTAACAGACGAACAGTCCAAGCTGTTAAGTTGCTCTAAATGTAAATCATCTGCAATCAATGAAACGCATCTCGGCACCGCCGTACATCGGACGATTTGCTGGATTTCGTTATCAGATAGAAAATTGGCGATTCCTTCTTTATTGAGAAAATCAGTAAAAGAACCGATTCCTTTGGAAACCAGCGTTTCCAGGGCGAGTCTCTGCCTTTCGTCATATACATCGGTCATTTTTGAATCCTTTCGCACCTCGGACCTTATCCAGTCCAGTGAATCCTCCAAACATTGCGACAACGCCATGGACACCTGCTGGATGGATTAATACCTGTATGATCAGCGGCTAAGAATCTGAATGAATGAATGAATGAATGATGAATTGTTTTCATAAGCAGAGTGTTTTAACTGTTTTTCTGTAGGTGATAAGTTCCTGTACGGACACACGTGATTGGTTGTCCAATCTTTACATGCCTAACATTCATTGGTTAAAAGTTTGAATTCGTAAATAAACACTTGCCCACTTCCTGGATAACACACACACGCACACGCACACACACACACACACTGCAAGACAAGAAGAACAGGGTGGAGTCAAAAGATTTTTTTCAATGTTCAAAAAGTAGCTGTATACAAAAAGTAAGACAGGTAATCAACATAAAAATATACAAGAACAATAAACAATAACAATAAATAACAATTAAAACTATCCATTACAAGCAGATCACTAAAAAGGATAAGTGGAAAAATGTCACTTTTGAATTTCTTTATATAATAATGGGCAAGATAGAACTTGTTTCTTGTGAACGTTTCTCTTTCTTCTGTACAGACTTAAGTGGAAAGCTGTAACAGTCACACCGAGCTCAGCTAGTGGCTGATGGTGCCGGGAGTGATAACTCATTCATTCATTCATTCCTTCCTTCATCTACTTACACGCTTATTCCGTAATTCTCTGCTTATTACCTATCCCAGCGCACATAGGGCGAGAGGCAGGGGTACACCCTGGACAGGTTGCCAGTCCATCACACTGTAACACAGACAAACTACCACTCACACACACGTTCAGTGAGTGATAACTGTGTACCTCAAAAACAATAAACATGCTCAGCAGGAATGTGTGTTTTCTGTATATCTATGTAAAATAATTATGATTCAACCTAGTTATCTTTTTTTCTTTGTTATCTTTATTATTATTTTTACACAACAGTAATCAATCGTGACAACACCGCACCCGATATAAACAATAATTAATAACGAATAATAATTCAACAGAGGTTAATCAACGCTCTGTAACCAATATATTACAGTAACACTGCGTCAGAACCAGATCGTCTTTATGTTAATAAAAAAACATGGGTGTCACGGTAACACCACAGCCATAACCTAATCCCATAGCTACTGTCACCCTAATTAGATTAGATTATATTAGATTTAATTTTATTGTCATCACACATGTATAACTACAAGGTAATGAAATACCGTTTGGCATCTAATCAGAAGTGCAAATGCAGTATGTACAGTATGAGTGCAAAGCATTATGTACAGATAAGAGCAGTGTGAGATGTGGAATAAATTAGTATTAATGTACAATGAGCAGATGGAGTGTGGACAATATAAACGATATATATATCTTCTTCTTCTCCTTTCGGCTGCTCCCGTTAGGGGTCGCCACAGCGGGTCATTCTTCTCCACCCTACCCTGTCCGCTACATCTGCCTCTTTCACCACAACTACCTGCATATCTTCCTTCACCACATCCA
>JAOTRA010000001.1:3850067-3867170 GCA_026260255.1 Pseudolaguvia tuberculata | reverse complement strand
AGGGTAGTGTGGAGAAGAATGATCCGCTGTGGCGACCCCTAACGGGAGCAGCCGAAAGGAGAAGAAGAAGAAGAAGATAATAATATATATAAATCCGCCCATCTCCCCGGCACCCTAAAAGGTCTAGTTGAAAATGTTTTATTGAAGTTAGATATTAAGGTGTAAATGTCCTGGTATCTACCTATATAAATATCCCTATAGATATAGATATATCATAAACGACATAAATAAAAATGTGGCTGAGGAAAATACTAGGACATTTACACCTTAATATCTAATGTTTGTCTTTGGTTAGCATAACTTCAAATAAACATTTCCAACTAGACCTTTGAATAATAATTTATTATTTTGTATATACCCAATACCGTTTTTAACGAAAACCCAGCTGTTCCACAAACTGTTATCACAAAAAACTGAGGACACAAAAATCTTTCTGGAGATACTTCTTTGCCTACCTACCTAGATTACACCTTATAGCATTTATTGCAGTTATTGCACAACAATGCTGTTGAGGCCAAATCTCCAGGCTATATGACATGACAATATCCCTCTTCCTACAAATGCCACCAGACAATAAGCATAACAGAGCTCTAGTTTGGTGAAGATGTTAGCATCAGAAGTTCAAGGGTAGTGGATATGAGGAATGATGGGTGCTGTTTCATGACAGAAATGATTTTAAGTTCCTGATAATTGAATAAACAGAAGCGACCTTGGATAGATACGGTGCTGGAAGAAGGAGGTCATAATAATAGACTTGATGACGTTATGCTTTTTACACAGTCAACGTAGGGGTTGTGGTGAGGTAGCCAGGGGCCTCCCAGAACAATATGGGGATGTCAGCACCTCACAACAAGAAAGAATAGGGTTCCAGAGACCCTTAACTGAACCCGTATGGTATGGTGGGTGATAGACTCAAGGTGACTCTAGAATATTGAATGAGAAGGGGGCATTTTGCTCCAGGCAGAATTTAGCATTGCGATGAAATATATTCCCAAGGTAAATAAAATGGTCTGTATTTAAGTCATAAACTTCATAACAATGAGATCGTAGCTATGTCTAACAATGTTTAAAGCACTAATTAAAATGATCACTTTTAAATAAGTTGACTCTGTTGAGTTTAATTGGTGGTTTAAACATTGTTAGTCATAGCTACGTAGAAAATGTATTAAGATCAGTTACTTTAAATAAATCCTCATTGCACCATATATGCAAGTTGTTGCAACCTAAAATACAGTAACACAGTGCTTTACTACATAGAAACTATTTTTTAAGTAATTCTTTTAATAGTAAACCTACTTCCTCCTATGCACAATCACCAATTTCTACAATTATATTGTGAAAACACTAAATTTGTCATGATTTCTGTCATTCAAATGAGAGTAAGAAAGCGTAGCACTTATGTTCTGATGATATACATTATATACATAAATATTTGTAAAAATAATTAATAATATTGTCTACTTACTGTCCATGTGATGATTAGCTCATTGTGATCACCTCCACCACCACCCAGACCACTGGGTGCCACTGTTGGTGCTAAGACAACCACACCCACATAAAACAACTGTATTTCAACAGGCATGTAGTACTTTATAGCAAATGCTGTATCTTTCATTGGGCTTTTGTGTTTGCTTAATTAATTTATCAAATATTCAAAATGTTTTTAAAATAGCAATGTAAATAATTTGTTTAAATAAATATTATAAGGCACCATTTACGATTTCTTTATCAATATAATATAATATAATAATATAAATAAAATATACATCTGCAATATGTGTGTACAATAACATGAAATATTATACACACCGTACATAGTGAGCAATTAAGTGTGTAAATATAAACTTGACATATACATACACCATCGAAACATATTTACAGTATAAATTTAATCCATTAATATACAAGTACAACAAACGTACATACATATGATGTGTCTGTGCTGCAGCAAGTTAAAAATAAATATCTTGTTGTTTTAGAACGCCACAAGCAAACCGTGGGTCATGTGTCAAGAAACAAATGAGCAGTTTCCTCATCTTTTATATTACACTGAAATCTCAGCTCATATTTTTGTCTTTTCTTTGTTCCCTCTGCAACGTCATGCACCTAGCATGCAGCGGCCTCTCCGGGTCCAAAATGGTGCCTAGCACATGGACACCAAACCCTAGTCTTCATGTACATTCATGTGGACCAACATTATTAAGGCTGGAAAATCCTGCAGCAACCAGTCTGTATAATGGAATTTTATTACACAAACTCTGCAAAAGGAAGCGGAAGCGCGGTAAGAAGTGGGAAAGGTGTCCGTGCTAAGCTAAAACAACTGACTATCATCTGCTGCCTGGAGAATAAACCAGACTGCATCCGACTCCACACTACAACTACCAGCAAACTACCACCACTGCATGAGTTTAGTGGCATGGCAGCGTTCCAGATGCCATGAAGCTGACATCAACACGGATCTCTGTGCTTGTGTCTGACTGCTGCTCTTCATCGAGTTTGGAAGTTTTAAATGCAGACCGTTATATTTACTCCCGAAATTCATCCCCGCTTATTATTGTCATTAACTGGTGGATGTTGGAGACCTTGCTTTCCTCTACTTTCCATTTGAGGATGCCTTACTGTTGATCAATGGGGATTGAGGTCTGAAGACATGCAAGGCCAGTGAATCACCTTTACTTTCAGCTTCTTTAGCAAGGCAATGGTCATCTAGATGTGTTTTTAGGGTCGTTATCATGTTGGAATACTGCCCTGCAGACCATGACATGCCCACCACCATGCTTGACAAGGAACACTTTGTCCTTACTCTCCTAACATGGCCTTTGCCACACACGCTTGACAAGATCTAAAACAAGTTTATCTTTGTCTCATCAGACCATAAGTCCCAGTAATCTGCCACTCGCGTGGTGTCAACAGACGAGGCTCCGCCCCCCACGCTGCACCGGCTGTCATAAGTTTACGGACATGTTTGGTGTCGTCGTCCTGGCAACTAGGTAGGCAACTATAGGCAATACTTAAGGTGACACGCCAGTAAGCACAGGTGTGGGTGATTATAAATGTACGGCGTTAGTCAAGCGTGTGGTTGCTTCATGTGTATACTCAGGAACTTTGGACTTTTGGATGTTTGCGTGTTCCCGTTTCGTGTGTCTATGTCTTCAAGTTTTGTTTGTTTCTGTTACTTGTGTCACTGTATATATCGATCTGCACCTCTAATAATAAATCTTCACTCTTCACTGCATCATGGATCAGGCTCTCCACTCCGCACTCACAGCATCGTTACAATTGGCCTGTATGTCTTCAGTTTGCTGTTTGCAGGCATCAGCACTCATAAGTCTATTTCCCAAAGACAACTGAATATGATGCTGAGCATCTGGACTTAAATACGACCATGGTGAGACTAGTTCTAAATGCACCCTGTCCTATTAAATCATTGTATGGTCTTGGCCACCGTGCTACAGCTCAGTGTCAATCTTCTTGTAGCCTAGTCCCTCTTTATACAGAGCAACAATTCTTTTTTTTCCAGCTCCTCAGACAGTTGTTTGCCATGAGATGGCATGCTGAATTTCCATGAGCAGTATGAGAGAGTGAGAGCCATAACACCACATTTAACACACCTGCTTCCCATTCACATCTGAGACCTTGTAACACAAACAGGTTTCATGACAACAGGGTGGGAAAATGGCTACTTGGACATTTCCTCTTAGAGATGTACTGCAGGTGTTTGCTGCCAGGGGTTTAGACATTAATGACTGAGTGTTCAGATTTTTTTCAATGGGACATCAAATTCACACTGTTACACAAGCTGTACATTCACTACTTGGGTTTTGTTTCTTTAATGTTTACACATAAACTTCTGCGACATACTGTGTGTGTTCTAGGTGTTTATGCGTCAATTGAAAGAGTTCTCTGACCTGCTTGTTTAGTGCGAATTGTTTGTGAAGGCATGCTGGGTTCCCCAGTACCCAGTATGTTGCTGGCGATGACCTTGAACTGATAGTCCATCCAGGGCCGTAAGTCAATCACATGTGCAGATTCAGCATTGCCCTCGATATTAGCGGGTTCTTGATAAACGATATATGAAAAAAAAAAAAACAGGCATATGATTATAATTGATATGGCTGATAGCAAATTAACCAATTAACTTTTTAATTTCTGAGCAGACATTCAATTTTAACTTCAACAATTTTACTTAGCATTACAAAGTGGCCTGATCTGATTAGAAGTCTTGTTTTGGGATCTTTAATATTCTAATGACCAAAGATATAGTGCTTTTGGTTTAAAATTCTGTTTGTGCTCATTTTTGAAGTTTCAAGTAAACCTCAAATCTGTTTGTATAAGGTTGTAGCTAACCTATGCAGGACACCGGACCTCCAGGACACAGTTTGGTGAACTTTAAGAAGATGTTTAAGAAGATGTTCATAGTTCATACTAGGGTACTGAGATTAAATAAATTTTAGCGATGCAAGATAAATATGAACCCGAATGCTAAATATGGATAGTATAATAAATTAGCATTAACATTAGAATCAGTATTCAGTAAAATTAATAAAACTAAATTAATCTAATTTTAACAGGGGAATAAGTGCTCAAAAGTTTAAGCATAGAAAAAAAAATCATGAAATAGTGCCAAAAATACAGCCAATTGTAGTTATGCATAAAGAGATGAGGAAAAGATACGCCACAAAGTCAGAGAGAAAAATAATAAATACAATAATAATATAACAAAATCTATATCTAAAAAATAATAAATACAACAAATATCTACATATTTTATTCATCATCATTTTAAGGGTTTATGTATCCTGAAAATTTCTTTATGTTTTAAAAAGTGATTTTTTTTTTTACTTTGCCAGAAATCTGTTGTTTTACCTGTTCTCATTTTCCTCCAGTCATGCCAATGCTCAGAGAGACCCATGATGATATATTTCCCAATGGGGCTGTGGTTGTCATATCCACGACTCCACCTCAACACCAACGATGACTCATTTACATTTTTAACCACCAAACCTCCAGGAGGCCCAGGAGGGCCTTAAGTAAACGGACAGAGAGAGAGAAAGAGAGAGAAAGAGGGAGAGAGAGAGAGAGAGAGAGAGAAAGAGAGAGAGAGAGAGAGAGAGAGAGAGAGAGAGAGAGAGAGAGAGAGAGAGAGAGAGATTATAATTACATACAGCTACTTTTCCTCCAGTAAGTCCACTGTAAATACCATGGACCCAGAGAAACATTATTGCATTTCACTGTATAATGCACATGGTTGAAATGATAGTTAAACTTCTTTGACTTTCTTTGAAATAAATGTTGTGTTTATTTTACAAGACTTTTCTCATCACACACACTCACCCCTAATGACCAGCCTGGCAGATACTGCTGCACTGTCTACAACCGTCTGAGCTGAGCATGTGTAGATGCCTGCTTGACTTAACTGGGCATTCATGATAACCAGGTCACCAATGGTTTCTTTCTGCAGAGAATAACAATTAAGAAAAATTTATCACCTTTCCCACAAATTATTGTTGCATTAGTTAAAAAAAATCACAGTGCAACCATGTACAACTTATTTTAAAAGATTCATTTATTCATTTATTCGCTCATTCAAATAAATTTTTTGATCTGCTAATTCCCTAATTCGGGGTCACAGAGGTCTGCTGGAGCCTATCCCATTCCACATAGGGAGAAAGGCAGTGGTGCACCCTAGACAGGTTGCCAGTCCATCGCAGGGCCAAGCAACAACAAACAACTACACACGCACACACTCAGTCCAATGGGGAATTTACAAACACCAGTCAAAGTAAATTAGATGTTTTTGGACTGTGGACTTCTTGATATGAGGCGACTGTGCTACAAGACATTTCAAAACTACTGTAGAACTCGTGACAAACAATGTCAGCCATTTTGTGTCATAGTTACTGAAGTTATAACAGCAGATTTAGCTGCAGTATAGATTTCGTTTTTTATGATTATGGTAAATGTAAGTATATTAATAAAGCAGTTACCCCGTCAATACGACAATAGTGTCTGCTTGGTTGCTCCAAGTCAAGCAGAACTCCACTGAGGGACCAGGTGAAGGTGAGGTCCATAGTTGGGTCATGTGACGCATGACACTGTAGTGTGACATTATCCCCCTGGTTGATGTCAGCATTGGAAGGAGCCAGTGTAATTTTGGTTGCATCTGTTTGTACATGTCAAATGTTAAATAAAATGAAATCTTTTAAGTGTAAAAAGAACAGTTAAGAATCATCGGAGTAGAATTTAAACTTAAGATGAGCTTAAAGAATTGTGTATTAATCCAATATTAAGATTTGTATAATAGTAAAGTAAATTCACTTTTCTTCAGATTAAAAATCTGAGTGCACACCATCTGGTAACTGACTCATCCCCGTTCGACAGTCCTAGCTGATGTCCTAGTTATCTTGGGGATTCTGTAGTGTGAGATCTGTTAAGATTTACTAAATCAGTTTGGAGCGTTGAGATTGCATATTCTGATGTTTGGAGAAAACCCCAAGGAAAGAATTACTTAAACTTTATCCACATAATCTCAATGAAATTCTTCTTCTTCTGTAATTCTTCTATAAAAATGTATAAACATTTGTTAACAATTTGACATATAGTAGTATATTACAGACATTCTTCTAGCGGGTGCAATTTTTTTGTGGTATGTGAAAAGTGTCTCTGGGCCTTTTCTGCTTTTAACCGGATGTGGAGCCAGTCAGAAGTGTATCATTTTATAAAACTGCCATAAAGTTTTTTTATTTAAGTTGATTCAGTGTTTCTGTTAAGTATTGTTTTTCTATTTATTTTATATATTTATTATTTTTATAAACACTTATTTATTATCTTGTTTTTCTAGTAGCTTTCCTCAACTGCCACCATTGGTAACTAACAGTCACAATCATATTAAACTAATCTGGAACATGCGATAGGTGGTGTACCTCTGACTGACAGATGACCAGTGCTGTTGGCTTTGCCCAAGTAATTCTCAGCAAAGCAAGTGTATTTTCCTTCATCTGCACGGCTGATGTTATAGATCCACAGAACCCCGTCTGGCGTGACTGTAACCCTGCATGCAATTTCTTCAAGTTACAAAACTCACTAACTCCTATAATCATTATTTCTATAGACAGGCAATGGAAGGACCATAGTCTTCACATATGGCAACTAAAACCTATAAGAAGAGCCCACCTTTCCTATAAGTTTGAAGTGGTAGCCTAGTGGTTAAGGTGTTGGACTAGTACCAGAAAGACTGGGGTTCGATTCTAACCTCCACCAAGCAACCAATGTGGGCTTTTGAGCACATTAACCCACAATTGCTCAGTTGTAAAGAAGAGACCAAATGTAAATCGCTCTGGATAAGAACATAATGCAGTAACTGTAACTATAAACACTGCTGTAAATCATAAAATGACATTCGAGGCACACACTTTCCCTATATAATATAAATAGGGATCCTTGCAATTAGGGAAAGCATGCGATTGGATGCAAAATTCGCTTTATTTTGTTACGATACACACCCTACCCCTTCTACGTCAGTAACCACTGTTATTTAAGGAGGCGCTCTTTTAGTAATGGCGCGGTTTATTGCTTATGATGGTGTCCGGATATTTGCATTTTCCTGAGGAAATATTTCCAAATTTTGCTCCTAGTTCCAAGTTCTGTAAGGTATCATCATATCAGAGTTAGGTTTTTGTTTCATTTTCAAGTTTCCATGTTTAGTGGAATGTTAAGTATACTGCCTTTAATAAAGTGTCTTCTCACAGGTATTAAGTTGTCGTGTTTTAACTCTAACAGAATAATCCAGAATAACAGAATAAACATGAATCTAACGAGACACACAAAGGTAGTACCCGCTATTAAGCACAAGAGTTTTTTTGGGTATCCTGTTGCGCTTAGTTTACACACTGCGATGCTTGCCCTGCCCTCGACTGCACTAGTTGTTGAAGTTTTTCCCGCGCCTCCTAAGAAGTACGACGGTGCGATGGACTATCCGATGGTTCCATCCAGCAGTGTCTCGCTCACTTCAAAGCTTACCCACACAATTTTCTCATTCCTAGCAGGAAGAGTGGGTGAAAAGCATTGAACTGGGCAGCGACAGTGTGGAGCTTGGACCCGCAAGTTAGCATGGATGATGAACATTTGTTTGTTAATTAATCTGACTTAATTAATTTGGCAAGACAAAAATTTCGTGGCCTATACAGAAATTGAGCAAAAATCCATAATTCCTCGCAGGCTATGGATAATTAATTTACCTATACTCAAGCCACCCTCCCTGTACTCAACTGTCACTCCATATGGGTTTCTGTTTTCTTATGTTGCCAGTGTGTTTTATGGTCTAGTCATTTGGTTTACCTCTGTCTACGTCAACTTAAGTTTAATTCATTCATTCATTCATTCATTCATTCATTCATTCATTCATTCATTCATTCATTTTCTTACCCGCTTATTCACGGGGCCTATTACAGCACACATAGGGCAAGAGGCAGGGGTACACCCTGGACGGGGTGCCAGTCCATCTCAGGGCCACACATAGACAAACAACCATTCACACACACATTCACTCTCATGGACAATTTACAATCACCAATCCACCTCATCTGCATGTTTTTGGAGTGTGGAGGAAACCGGAGTATCCAGAGGAAACCCACGCAAGCGCGGAGAGGACATGCAAACTCCGCACAGAAAGATTCCCGACCCGGTATTCGAACTCTGAACCTTTTTGTTGTGAGGCGACCGTGCTATCCACTACTCCACCGCGCCGCCCTTCCATATGTATTATGATTTATTTTTTTGTTAAATAGGTTTTCATGTTTTAGAATTTGTCTTGTGTATATACTGTCTTTCCTTTTAGTTACGAGTTCATGGTGATTGTTTTGATCTTGTGTGTTTTGTTTATGTTTACAGCTCTCGATTTAGTGGTTCTGTTCGTTTAGTTCTGTCGTTTCAGATCAGTGTTTTGTTTAGATTTGTCCTGTTCTATTCTTGTTTAATTGTCTCCTTTTCTTCCTGCCTGCCTGCCTGCCTGCCTGCCTGCCTGCCTGCCTGCCTGTCTGTTTCTTTGCCTGCTTCTGTCTCTGTGTCTGCCTGTCTGTGCCCATCGTTGTTTCTCTCTCCATTCAGTTCAGTCTCTGGTTTAGTCCTTGTCACTGCCCGTTTATATCAGCCTCCGTTTCCCGTCTGTGTCCGTTTCCGTTTCCGTTTCAGCACCACATTTATTTACTGTTTGCACAACAATCTTGCTGCTCAGTTTATCTGCATTCTCTTATAATGTAACGCTCGCCACTATTAAATGTATTTGTACAGAGGGTTTTGTTTTTTAGTGGTTTTGTTGTTTTTTTTTGTTTGTCTAGAGTGGTGTTTATTCTATTTCACCAGTTTGCACACATGCTTATGTTGCTAAGACAACTTATTCTTTAGTTTTTAGCTCTCTGACTCCTGTTACATGGCTCTTTGTCTTGGGGTTTGTGTAACTTCATGGTCCTAGAGAAACACCTCACTAATTGAAACACTAATTTCACCGTGTACTGCACATGTTTAAAATAACACTTCTTGAACAGGATTTTTATACCCTCCAAAATAAGCAGATATCTTAAGCTCTGTGCCAAATTACTAAATAATAAAAATAAATAAAATAAAAATAAAAGCTCAGTAATGAATAGAAACATTTATCTATATCATTATTTACATTACATTAATGACCTTATTTATTATGGACTGTAGCAGCACAGCATAATCCAAAGAAAAATATTTATGGGAAATAGAACAAGAACAAGAATTCCATTTCAAGTATCAAAACAGTGTAAGTAGCAAAAGTGTAGACTCCTTTCATAGACTGTATGTAACTGGTTCACCCTTTTAGACAGACATTGTGTAACTACTTTCACGGTCTGGCCTTTCTCACATTTAGATTTAAATAAAAGAGTAATAAAATGAATGAACTGAAATATAAAATTAAATTTTAATGTGATTCAATTAAATATAATTACTGAAGACTTTTAGAAGTCTTGACATGGTGTTTATCTACTTACCTAAAAAGAAATAAAAATCACAGAGATGATGAAATGTTACCTGCTGCTGTTGGTCAGGAGCTCTGTGCCGCGGCTCCAAAAAAGTGTTGGTTTGGGAGCAGCACGTGGTTTACACTCCATCTTTACCTTGCCTCCACGAGCAGCAGGAACCAACTTTCTTACTGGGTTTAGTCTAAAATCTGGAGCCTGGACTAAGAACGATGGTAGATGAACAGGACAAGATGGAACATTTTAAGAGGAATTAGACAGTAAAAAGGGAAACTCTTATGTCATGAATATAATTAAAAAATTATTTCGTCTCCAGTGATTGATTGAATGGGAAATTCAGGATTTGTAATAGATGAATCCAAAAATTCAAAAGGACTCTTTGCCATATTGGTTTATATGACATTAAACTTTACATGAAGCTAAGCAGACCAGCTTTATCTTGGTCTGCAAGTTTCATTGTAAACTCTTAAATCTAATAAACTCATTAAAATTGCGCTACACATACTCTTTTTACTGTATTGTCTCAATAAAGGCAAAACATAATTTAAAATATCTGAATAATCTAAAAAATATTTAAAATGATATTTTAACAATTTGTTTAATTTTGAGAATGGTTTTGAAGCTTGAAACTGGATTAGTTCTCCAATGTTCTTCAATGTGTTAGATTTTGTTGGGTTTCAGGGCAAACCTGGAACATTGCTCACCTTGAACTCGAAGTTCTGCATTGAAGTAGATGGTGCCATGTTTATTCTCGGCCACACACTGGTACATCCCAGAATCTTCCAGTGCCAAGTTACTAATTTTTAGATGACCATTGTTCACCTCCACACGATCCTGCAGGAAATGATAAAAAAAAGAGACATATATAATCATAGTACAAAATCACTTATATAATAATAGTACCGTATTTTCCGCATGAAAAGGCGCATTAAGCAGTGGTGTGAAGGGGATTTTTTTTAAGTGTTCCACGTCTCAGAAGAAACATCGCTCAAGATGCCGGTACACTAATTTGTACACTAATTTGACTGAACCAGGACAGAGCCACCTGGATTGAACCAGGACTGATGTTGGAGTTAAGAGAGATAGAACCCTGACCCCATGGAGCAGAAAGTACGCAAAGCACGATTGAGCGATTTTTGAGAAAATGAAAGGTTTTAAGTGCGCCTTATAGTCCAGAAAATATGGTACATAGTAAATGTAAACGAACTTTTTGGATATAATACCTCAAATATCTTTATCATTGTAAGATGTGCGCTAAGTTAGTATAAGATGAGGTGAAAGAAGTATGGACCATGAAACCTCAGCATGTAGATTAAGACAAGAGATGGTGGTTTGGTCTGGAGAAACTGCTTTTCCAGTCCATGGCACACTATGCAAATTCTGAAATTGGTATGATTTCATGTGTGCTTTAAACGCAGGTAACACATATGAGGCATTCCTATAGCATTTTTACAAGTTCCTAAAGGGGAATTTAGGTTACATAACCTGTAGATAGTGTAACTAACCTGTGTGGTAAGAGGTAGTCCATTGCGAAGCCAACGTATTACTGGTCTTGGTTTTCCTGTAGCCAGACAACTCCAATGTAGCTCTGAGCTAATTTCCACCTCAGAATCGCTCATGACCTGCAGCCATTCAGGTTGCGCTACACACAGTTTCATACACAAACTGTTCATTTATTTAACTGGCAAAATGCTAATTATTCACCTACCTAACATAGTATTTAGTCATTTCTGTAACTTGTAATTAAATTGAAACCAATAGGGAAAGATTAGGAATACTTAGATAAAATAAATGATGAAATAAAACAGTTTAAAAAACAATTATTAATCAGCCTTATTATTTAACCACAATATTCAATACTTGCCTTTAATTAATCCTGCATACTACTTTGGTTTGATTATTTGTTTATGTATTGCTAAATGCAAATAGCACAGGGTATGATGATAGATAATTTATTTAGTTATTAATTAAAGTACTTTACTTTAAAGTCTACCTTGGACCAAGATGCGACCCTGGTGCGTATCCCGCCCCTCTGAGTTGTAAGCCTCACACTCATACGTGCCCTCATCATCAAAGCTTATGTCAGGAAGGGTTAGGGTGGGACTGTCTGCATTTCCTTCAACATTGGAGGATAAAATTCCATCTACCTTTTTCCAGCGCAACTTGGGAGTTGGACTTATAAAAAAAGGGTAAATAAATAAATAAATAAATAAATAAATAAATAAATACACAGAAGGGCAGAAAAATAAAGGATATTTATAATTCATAAAATAAATATATACAGTGATTTAATTTTTCAACAATGTTTCTTAGATATGTTACAGCTTTATTTCAAAATAAAATCAATTTATTATTTATAATATGCAAAATATGTGAATTTGCGATAAAAAATAGAAAAAAATTTAGCCCAAGTTTCCATTTATTACACTTTTGACCCAAATTGATCAAAATTGAGATTTAACCAAAGTCTTTTTTGTTGCTTTGACAACACTCTCATTGAAATGACATATTTCCGCTTTTTACAATAAACTATTTGGTGCAGTGATGCCATTCTCAAGCCCATATTGTCCAAAACTCTGTATGTACTCAATTAGTTCCACATTGCGCCATTAAAAGAAACCCCATAACAATGACTTTTTGATAAAACAAAAATAGTCCTTGAACAAAGCAGTGTGATTTCTCTCCCGTTATAAATTGTGGTCAGGGAGAAACACACTGCTGCCTGTTTGCCATTTTAGCTTTTCTCATAGACATTTTTTTCTTTTGTATTTTCACTGATTTACATGCACGCTCTGAAGAAATTTGAAGGCATTTGTCGGCACAATGGCTTGATGCATAAATGGCTGTATACAGACACTCCCCATCCAACCTTATGGAACGTGAAAGGACTTTGTCATTATGGTCATTGTTTTAAGAATTTCTGAGCAAAATAATGATTTTAATCTATCTTGGATGCATTATAAGGTTTAAGTAAATGATTTTAAAATCACTTACTTGCCGTAGGCAAAGCACTCAAGCTGTGTGGTTTGACCTGCCAATGCATACGTCTCAGAGGGAAATTGCACACGGATGTTGGGTGCTGATTTTCTGGGGTTAGCTACAAAAATTTCATTTTTCTTTAATAAATAAATTAAACAACAACAATAAGAACAACAATTGTTAAAATACATTTCGTTTTCACCAAATTTTTACAAAACAATTTTCTATTTAGAATTTTAAGCAAATACACAAAATATTTAAAGTTCCTAAAATAATTATCATATTTTTTGCTTTCAATTTAATATTTTCCTTCAGAACATTTTTTAATATTATAATACTATTATATGTGTATAAACTGACCATCAGGCTGCACTGTGAGCTGAATGGCTTTGCTAAATGTGCTCTTAGTAGTGATGTCAAGGTTGATGGTGGTGAGGCAGAAGTATTTGCCCGTGTCATTGGCTAGGGCATTTGCCAGGTACAAGTTGCCTGTCACCTGGGAAACGAACCACCTTCCTCCATTTGGCTGGACAAAGCTAGGGAAGTCATTAAGTATCCAACGGTAAGAGAGAGCTATAAAGAATGGAAATAGAGACAAAATGCCATGATTTGTTACTTCATAAAATAGCTCAATCTTTGTTTTGTTTCTGTGACTCACCAGGGTAATGAGCTGGAGGCTGGCATGCCAGAACAGTTCCACCTCCTTCATAAACAGTCTGAGGCCTTCTGCTTTCTGAGGGAAATTCGTCAAGATCTAACAGACAACAAATACGTTTTCTGAACAAAAATGTTGGGAAATGAAGTATAACAAGATGGACCTATTTTTACAGTAAGATACATAATTCTACAGTCCATGATTATTTTATCATTTAAAAGATAAATAAAAATAGATAAATGTATGTGTAAAGTTTTGAAAAATGTTACATAAACTAGAACCATCTTTAAATTAAAATCATTTCCGTTTAACTGTAAAGACCCTGCTGAGCCATTAGAGGGCAGCAAGGAGAGACTTTCTGTATTTATGTTCTAGTCCAAGCGCTCAATGTTTCTTTATGTGTTGTGATTTCTGTCTGTGAATTATCATTTTATTGGTTTCTTTAGGTCATGTGTTCCTTATTTTGTTCAGGTGTGTCTCGTTTAGTTGTTTGTTTCTCCATTAAGTTTAATATTTATACCAGTCTTTGTTTTGCTTTGTTGTATGGCACATGTTTCCAAGTTATGGCTATGGTCATGTTTAGGTTTGTATTTTAGTTAAGTTAGGTCTGGTGCCTCAAACAAGAAGGTCCCAGGTTCGAATCCTCCTGGATCTTTCTGTGCGGAGTTTACATGTTCTCCCGGAGCTTGTGTGGGTTTCCTCCGGGTGCTCCGGCTTCCTCCCACAGTCCAAAAACATGCAGATTGGGTGAATTGGTGATTGTAAATTGTCCATGAGAGTGAATGTGTGTGTGAATGGTTGTTTGTCTGTGTGTTGCCCTGAGATGGACTGGCGACCTGTCCAGGGTGTACCCCTGCCTCTCCCCCTATGTGTGCTGTGATAGGCGCAGCAGACCCCGGATTTGGGAATAAGCGGGTAAGAAGATGAATGAACTGCAAGTGCATCTGAACATAACTTTATGACTCGTATCGCTAACTTAAAATGTGACATCTTTCAGGTTTAATACAAACATTGTGCCTAGCAAGCGATAGGCCACACCATAGTTCACCATCTCATAGACCCGATATCATCTGGTTCTGTTTAACCCAACACCAGCCCATTTGGTGTAGCTGTAGCTACTATTTCACTTTGAATGCTATGTTTCCTTTTAGCGTACATAGCCTGGCTATAGACCTAAAACAGACTTGCATAGTCAAAATAAATATAAAATATTTAGATAACATCATTATTAGCATTATTTTTCCTGTCACAAATAACATTTGTAAACATTCAAAGGTTACAGTTAAAGTATTGGCATTTGGCAGACGCTCTTATCCAGAGCGACTTACATTTGGTCTCTCTGAAGGTTTCTGTCTTCAGCTCTACTGAGACGCGACTACAGTGCAACACTTTAACGTTAGAAGTGATCACAGTTCTTAGATCTCCACTTGTTTTTCCTGTCGAGTTCGATAAAAGAACAGCGACTAATTTATCGACATTATTTTTTATGAGAGAATTGTGAAATTTTAGCAAATTACAATGTAGAGTTAGATAATTTAAGCTTAATGCAATGTAGGTAAGTTCATTAAAACATTTTAGTATGCTGGTTGAAAATCCTTTTCCATCTTATTTGGTAAAATAGGTGGCTGCTATTACTGTAAATAATTGAATACATTATGATGTCAAAAAATGCTTTTCCTATGCATTCTTAAATTCTTAGTAGATGCCATAAAATATTTTAGCCAATGTTTTTTTAGCTGTCTGTTGATGACTAATTTATTCTTGGGCTATTATAAAATAAAATTCTACTAAATTTCACTATTTATGGCTAGATACAAATAAATATCTTTCTCACAGCCCAAATCTTATCTTTTGTTAGCATAGGTATATAGGCTGGGTGTAATCTGTGTATTTTTAATGCTGATTGTAAATTGTATTGAATTATTGAACATATCTTATTTTTTCTAATTGTTGTACGATTGTCAGCCAAAAAAACTCTTGAGTATAAAATGGTCTGATTCAAACTCACAACCAAACTTGAGGTTAGCTACTCTGCTAATGATAATGCCACAGCGGTTTATGGCAAGGCACTGGTATGAGCCAGAGTCACGGCCATGTTGGGGGTTGTTGATCACTAGGTTTCCTGCCACCAGAGTATAGTGAGTTTCTTCTCCTATTACCATGTCTGTTCCATTAACACGCCACCTAAAAATCACAACATAAATTGTAGACGTGACATTATTTTATTAGTAGATATATAGATTCTATATTTAATAACAGCTTAAAATATTTATACATGGATCTAAGTAGCAATTCCACGCTTTGTTACCTGTACGAGGCAGCAGGACTGGCTCTTGCTTGGCAAGTCAGTGTCACTTTTCCCTCAGGTAGTCCTTCAGGGAAAATTAGGCTAGATGGCTGCTCTTCAAACACCGGCCCACTGTCATGACCCGAAACACACACGTCTCCATCTAAAATAAGCACATCCACAGACAAAAATTGTTGCTAATAAATTGTTGATAAGGTAACAAAATTGTGAAGAAATGTTTTCAAAAGAAACATTATCAGATTATTGGTTGTGGAATGGGCTAGATCATACGTCCATAGAAGCCCTACTTTGTACCTTAGCCTAGGCTAGCCCATCTTTCTGGAGAGTAACAATTTTTTTCTCAAATCGTTTGAACATTTCTTTTGCCAGTTTTGATCATCCAGGGGTCAGTATGAGTGGATTTAAATGTTCCTGTATGAAATGTTAAAAACGAGGGAGTCATGAGCAGTATACACTCGTAATGGAGCAATAATCATTAACTGACAATAATGTACATGTTAGGTGTAGCAGTGTGCAATGTGCAAAATTTACAAAAGATACCGTGATATTGAAATCTGATTTGTGATAGACGAGTTTCTGTAAGAGTGAAAGGGAAAGTTTATAGGACTGTAGTGAGACCAGCAATGGTGTACGGTTTAGAGACAGTGGCATTGTCAAAAAGACAGGAGGCAGAGCTGGAGGAAAGACAGGAGGCACAGCTGGAGGAAAGAGAGGAGGAGGATGTTGAGATTTTCATTAGATGTGACGAGGATGGACAGGATTAGAGTTTATTAGAGGGACGGCGCATGTAGGATGTTTTGGAGACAAGATGAGGGAGGACAGTGCCTTATAAGGCACACACAGAACCTGTGACAGTGGCAGATGCCAATAATCTGTGACTGGCATGGTTTCAAGGATGAGGAGAAGGATGTAGAAAAGTCTAGAATAACTATAGATCCAATAGATCCAGCTATTTTTACCCCATCTTTTCCTTCTTCTCCTTTCGGCTGTTCCCGTTAGGGGGCGCCACAGCGGATAACTCTTCTCCACATTACCCTGTCCTCTACATCTGCCTCTTTCACACCAACTACCTGCAGATCTTTTCTCACCACATCCATAAACCTCCTCTTTGGTCTTCCTCTTTTCCTCCTGTCCTCCACCTCCATCCTCAGCATTCTTCT
>JAOTRA010000001.1:3821315-3842288 GCA_026260255.1 Pseudolaguvia tuberculata | reverse complement strand
ATGTTAATGTTATGGTGATGTGTGGAGATGCTGTTCCAGGTGAACTACAGCGAACATCTGTATCGGCACATCATATGTTAATGTTACAGTGCTGTGTGGAGATGCTGGTCCAGGTGAACTACAGCGAACAGCAGAACGATGGGAAGTTGTTTTTTTTAAGTGGACTGCAAGTGTGTTTTCAGTTCCTTTCTGCGTTTTAGATATTTTTAGAACAGAGTATAAGTAATTGTACCCAGTTAAAACATGCATCTGATAAGTGTTGAATTTTAAATGCCTTTAAATGTTATTTTAACACTTTCTAGAGTAAAAAAAAATGAACTCTAATAAATTGTTAAAAAAAACCTACTTTCAATGTGTTCCTTTAACTCCGGAAAGTGTGGAGTGATATCAACTCTGAAAAAGTGTCTGGGAGTTAAATCAACACCGGCTGTGTAAGTGTCCTTCCCAAAAAGTTACAGCCTGACAGTAGATACTTTAGGAAAACTGCCATTGCTTTAGTAAAATCTGAAGCTCACATTTAACTCTCTACTTTTATACACATTAAAAAATGAACGTAAGAATGTAATGAATGTTATTTACAAATAAATTGTTCTATATGCAATTTACTAAATAATAAAAAAAAATAATGATTCTAAACCATTTGACACGCTGTCAGCACTGTCTGGTGTTTCGAAAGAAAACAATAGAATAGTTATATTTGACAATAATTTAAATACAAGTTTCTAATACTGGAAATTAGAAATAAGTAAACAGTCTCAAACATCTACAGACATTTTTCATATTTTATATGAAAATGTCCATCAAAATTAAATAAGCCAAGAAATGAAGTTCACTTAAATAGTTTTCCAATTCCGGGTGACAGCATGCAACATGCGAAAATAGTAATCATAGATATTATCCATATAAAGTCTCTCACTCTGATCTCAGTGCATGCTTTCTTCAGTAAAGAACCACAGTGGCAAAAAGTTCTGGGTTTGGATTGACAGCGAGCTACAAGGCAAGCTGGTGTCTTTTTGTTTTAGAAAATGATTCATTCATTAGCACACAAAATGCTTTACGCATTTAAAATAGAGCCCAAACTACGACACCAGTAGACTCATCTGCTGTTTCTATTCATTCATTCATTCATCCTCTTACCCGCTTCTTCCCTAATATTTCTACTGAGCTCCTGTTTTGTTTTTACATTTTTTTGTAAGAGCTACACTATAATGTGCACACTGTTTCAGCATGTGGTGTCTATATCATGCCTTAATGTATATGTTCCAAAGTCAAGATTGTAATTCCTATGATAATGTGAGATAGAAAACATTCACCACTTTATGCATCCCTCTTCTGCAAAAGCCATAGAGTAAAGGTACAAGTCAAATACTACGTCCCAGCCAAGCGCTTGCAGCTTATTTACAATGAACTGATTTGCAACAGTGAGGCAGCCATAGAAAGAAAACTGAGCATAAGGCACATAGGGTAGAGGTAGACAATCAGACAGACTCAGACCAGCAGAGAAAGAGGATAGTGAGAGAGTGAGACAAAAAAAGACTACCACCCTCCACCATCCACTACTTATAAACTCCTAAATCGTCATCATCTGTGCTTTGACTTCTGTATTACACGAAGAGAGATTTATTTATATGCTTATTATAAACAATAGGTACAAGCATTAAATCTACGCATCAAACTATGCCGAAAATGTCAAATGGTAAAATGTAGAGATAATTTTTTTACCATTTGTCTCATTCTCTTCCTTCCTCTTAATCATACTCTCTCTGTCACAAATTTACTCAAATCTCTCCCTGCTCATGCAAGCCACCAAAATCATAGGAACTTTCCAAAGGGAACTTTAAGGACTTGTGAGGACGCAAATCCAAAGCCCAAAATATGACAGGCTCGTATCGCATACAACTCAAATGACCCTTGCACAACATAAAAACTAGCACAATGGCTAGCTGCTAGATGTGCAGAATGGTCTGTAGTGATACTAATACTAATAATACTAAACAATAAAATTATTCATATATTTGACAAAGCATTAAATCTTGATTTATATGCTAGCAAGCCCAGTCAAAAGTACTGTGGTTCCCTTTATAAGCTCCTAGTGGGAGAATCTGGGTCTTACTGTCCAGTGTGAATTCTAGCACAAACCCGCTGCTGCCAAACGGGAAGTTGTGCTTCCAGCTGACGTTAGCATAGTCACTGTTAGCATCCACGGTCAGATTCCAGATCTTTAAATGCGGTGCTAAGCAGAACAGGTGGGAGAGGAGTACATTTCACCAATTTTTTTTTATCATCAGAAGGAAGTGACTAATACTAACTACACCAGCATTTACTAGAAATAAATATCTTCTAGAGAAATTTCAATACATTCTTTAGCGGTTTTTTTTTATTCAGCTATAATTGGTTGCCATAGTCGATACAATACGATTATTTTATATGTCAATACCAAAAAGTAAATTCTTAGTGAAACTTCGCAAAAATACTTGAGGCATCATTAATAATTTAAAAATAAAATTTGGCTTAGTCAGCTCAGTAAACTGTGATTTAATTAACTGCCTTTTACTTTTATTTTGACTTTTTTTTACTGAAGTCCATGCAAATACCCAGCATGAAAGGCAGGGTGGGGTAGGTTGTAGTGGAGATGGTAGTACTGGGAGTAGTAGTTGTAGTTGTTGGACCAGGAGTACTGGGGATAGCATCAGTTGTAGGGGAAGGGGTGAAAGTTGTTGAGGTTCTAATAGTTGTACTTGAAATGTTTGGTTGGGAAAAAGGGGGAAGAACAGTTGCAACCACCACTGCATCTGTAGAATCGATCACTGAGAGAGGAAGAGATAGCAGTTAGGCATATGGAAATATTATCATCAGCACAAAAGATGCAAAAAATAATGATTTTGTACTACAAATTGGATAGAATTAGAATAATTCAATAAGAATAAATTCTGTGAAAGCTGGAACATTAGTTCTGTTTCTCTGATCGTTTCATGCGGTTATGTGACACTATGTGACAGTGTAGACAGACCAAGGACACGCGTTGTCCATACCAAAAAAAGGTAAAAATATGGTGAATTCCTTAATTAACAGACACTTCCCGGTCCATCTTGTAGAATATATTTGGCTAATAAATTAAAAATAGAAAAATACCAACGCTTGCTTAATGTGTTTAAAGTTTTTGTTACACAAAGAACTATGCAGTCTGGGGAAATGTTCTGCTGGAAAACTTTGGGTCCGGCATTTATGAGGATGTTACTTTATCACATACCAAGTATTACTGATAAACCATATTCTGTTTCAAAGTCTTCATTTTATCAGGGTTCCACGTTCAACCACCCAGATAAGACTCTTCAAGAATAACCTACTGTTCAAAAAAAAATGCCCAGATCTAGGAGCTATGGAATGTGATAGAAAACGAGTTCAATGATCTGGCATCTTTTAGCATCTGCTTTAGTCTTCGTGCTAGAAAACAGTTCACTTCTAGCGGTATTGTGCAGTTCATGTCTTTATAAACTGCTTATAGCTGTTTTGGTGGCACGCCTAGGAACTTTTCTCATCAGTGTATTAGGCAATAGGATTTGTACAGTAACAAGGTATTTTTGTACATGAATAAGAGGTCTGGGGTAACTTTAGGTCTGTAAAAATTCTTTCATTCATTCTTTTGTTTGTTTGATCAATTGTTCATTCATTCCTTCATTCATTCATCTCCTAACTTACTTATTCTCTTGTTCGGGGTCACAGGGGTTTGCTGGAGCCATCCCAACAAATTCAACACATTCACTTCTATGGGCAATTTAGAATCACCAATCAACCTAATGCACATTTTTTTTGGACTGTCGGAGGAAACCGGAGTACCCAGAAGAAATCCACGCAAGCACAGGGAGAATATGCAAACCCTGCATAGAAAGATCCACGGCCCGAGAATTTAAACCTGGGAACTTCATGTTGTGAGGCGACCGTGCTAATCACTACACCACAGCGCCACCCTCTGTAAAAATTTGATTTAAACTTTTCTCAAAGTGAAAATCTTCGGAAAGAAAGCAAATATAAATAAGAGACACAAGCACAAGAACAATGACTTTCTTGTTCTCAAATATTCCTGCTAAATTGTAAAAGCCATTCACAATGTTATCCGTTACTTGCAGTGTGAAATAAGAACATGGGATAGGCAAAGTGGGCATGTAACGTCAATAATAATGATGCTCTCAGGGATCAACAGTTAAAAGCACTGAATGTGTTCCATCCCTGAAAGCATATACTGAAACGGACAAAAATATAATGAAGCCAGTGCAGTAAAATAACACCAATATATTGCACATTAATGTTGTGCTTGGTTTTATACACCTGTCACCATGGAAGTGATTGGAACACCTGATTCTGATTATTTGGATGGGTGAGCAAACACTTTTGGCAAGAATGTGCATCCATATGTTCATGCTCTATACAATTACAAAGAGGATTATCAGTAAATAGATACATTTCTACAATAAGTTTGATTTTTTTCTTTTTACAACTGCACTGAGCCAGAAGGAGGAACAACCAAAAAGAATGCAGATATAAAAGATTACTCAATACATGGACCTATAGGGTCAGTACCTGAGGTCATAAAGTCTTCTTTTCACAGCAAGGAATACACAGACAAGAAAGGGAGGAGAAAGGGGAAAGGTCAGAGCAGACTGAGAAAATACAGAAGAAAAGAGGCAAGTAGCATGAAAAAGAAGATAATAATAATAGAAGAAGAAAAACAATAAATTCTCACAACCAATAACACACAAAGACACAGCAGAAATATAGATAAGTTAAGATATCACTCTGGGATCAGTTCTCTGCAGACAGTTTTTACCAACGTTGATAACAGTAGAAATATCGTCCATATATTACTAAACAAGCCTTCGTTCAATGAAAACTAGAGCAACGCAAAAAGAGAGACTAGAAAGAAAAGGTCAGTGTTTTAATACTGACATTTATTACAGCTCATTAATTGCAGTAATTAAACACACCATAGAAATGTGAATAAAGAAAAACACATTCTACATGTTAATGTAAACTAAAAAGCATGTTCAAACTATAAAAAACATACTTATATTTTGATTTATATTTTGATTTATATTTTGATTCTGATGTGTAAACCCATAAAAAGTTTCCTCCCCATTAATAACATGCATTTGCCATGTGTGCGGCTGCTCACCTTCATTGGTAAAATTGGGTGATTCCTCAGCATAGATCTCACCAGAACCAACCTGTGTCCGAGCAGACAGGTAGAACTTGTAATGGGACAGACGGTCAGGCAGGTGCATTACGTACTCTGTCTCATTAGGAAAGAAGCTTAGGATTTGTAGAGGACCCTCCTTTGTCCCATTTACTGAAAATGAATTGACAATTTGGTCAAATGTTGAAATGTTTACAGTCTCACTTCGCACAATTCTATTTAAGAACCACAAAAGTCTATAAAGTGGTAGTTGTGTCTATAACAAGTGAACAGGCTACACTGTACTTTCCGAACTATAATATATTATAATAATATTATTAGGACTGGATTATAAGGCGCTAAATCAGTGAACGAGTATATTTTCAGACAGTTACAGCTCGGCATTTGTGCAGATGTTCTTATCCAAAGTGACTTAAAGTCACGCCCTACTCGGTGATGCGCGTCTCCGGCAGCTGAGTCTCGTCTTGTGTTCCTGTTTTTGTTTTTTTGTTTATTATTAAAAATAAAATGGACTGCCTGACACCGCCAATCCTGCGTTTGTTTGCGCTCCTAATCCCCAATCCAAGTCCCCCTACCTCTCTGACAGAATGATCCAACCAAGTTTGCACCCAGTGGATTGGCGACAGCCCCCCCCCCCCCCTCCACTGCATTCCTGCGGAGATATGACGGCAGCCACGGTAAGTGCCGGAAGTTTGTGCGGGAATGCGCTGAGTTTTTTAAAGCCGAGCCACACGCTTACACCACGCCCAGGAGCAAGTGCGGGCTGGTGTATTTGTGCTTAACGGGGAAGGTGTTCGACTGGGTGGTGTTCAACTAGGACTCTGACCAACGTCTCTACCTTTTCTTCTATCTCCTCACCACATGCGACTCCTACACCCTGGTGGAGGCTGCTGTTTATCTGACCCACCCTGGGTGCCTGGTGGTGCCAGTTTCTACTGAGGAGCTTCTGCCTGGTATGGTGGTGGTCGAGGAGCGTCTGTCTGTTCCTGAGGAGGCCTGGGGGCCTCATTCTATTCCTGAGGAAGCCTGGGGGCCTTGTTCTGTTCCTGACGAGGCCTAGGAACCTTGTTCTGTTCCTGAGGAGGCATGGGGGCCTCGTTCTGTTCCTGAGGAAGCCTGGGGGCCTTGTTCTGTTCCTGACAAGGCCTAGGAACCTTGTTCTGTTCCTGAGGATGCCTGGAGGCCTCGTTCTGTTCCTGTGGAGGCCTTGTTCTGTTCCTGGGGAGGCTTGGAGGCCTTGTTCTGTTTCTTTGGAGGCCTGGAAGACTTGTTCTGTTCCTGTGGAGGCCAGGAAGCCTCGTTCTGTTACTGTGGGGGCCAGGAAGCCTTGCTTTGCTCCTGCCCCGTATGGACTATGGGTTATTCATGGACCTGGACCCCATTTGCTTCCTTTTTTTCCTTTCTGTTTCTGTTCTCTCAGTGTGTCTTGTTACGATTAATTTATTAGTTCTGTTAATAGCCTCAGCCCTCAGGTTTTTTTTTGTTTGGTATTGTCTCCTCGTCTCGGTTTCTGTTCTCGCCCTGTCCTGGTTCTTGTGCTCTGTTACTGGTTCTCGCCTTGTTCCTCTCCTGGTCTCGCCCCTAGTCCCTCTCTTTTTCTTTCCTTGTCCCTGTTCCTCTCTGTCCCAGTTTTCGCTTTGCCTGTTTCCTGGTTCTCGATCCTCCGTCTCGGTTCTAGTCCTTAATCAGTCTCGATTATTGCCCCTGTTTCTAGTTCCTGTCCCTCATGTCCTCACTCTGCCCTCATCCTCTCGTCTCGTTCTTCGTCCTTGTTCTCTGGTTCTGTTCACTGGTTCTGTTCTCTGGTTCTTGCTCTGTCCTTGCCCTCTCGTTCTGGTCTTGTTCTCTCGTCGTGTCCTCTATCCTAGCCCTCTCGTCTCGTTCTCTGTCCTTGCTCTGCCCTCGTCTCGTTCTCTGTCCTCGCTCTGCCCTCGTCTCGTTCTCTATCCTAGCCCTCCCGTCTCGTTCTCTGTCCTTACCTTCTTGTTCTGGTCTTGTTCTTTGGTCTCGTTCTGTATACGTTCTCTCATTCTGGTCTCGTTCTCTGGTCTCGTTCTGTCCGCATTCTCTCGTTTCGTTCTCTATCCTAGCTCTCTCGTCTCGTTCTCTGTACTCGCTCTGCCCTCGTCTCGTTCTCTGTCCTCGCTCTGCCCTCGTCTCGTTCTCTGTCCTCGCTCTGCCCTCGTCTCATTCTCTGTCCTCACTCTGCCCTCGTCTCGTTCTCTGTCCTCGCTCTGCCCTCGTCTCGTTCTCTATCCTCGCTCTTCCCTCAATCTGCCCTCGTCTTGTTCTCTGTCCTCTCCCTCTTGTTCTGGGCTCATTTTCTGGTCTCGTTTTGTCCTCATTCTCTCGTGCTGGTCTTGTTCTCTGGTGTCGTTCTGTCCTCGCCATCTCATTCTGGTCTCATTCTCCGGTCTCGTTCTGTGGATTTTAAGTGCGCCTTATAGTTCAGAAAATACGGTAATTAATTATTGAATGGATATATTTTTTAAATTCCACTCTAGTGTATATTCGATTAGATTAGATAATGTATCTAATTAATCAGACCCCCTTGACCCTGATTAATGAATGTTAATAATAGGGGGCGGCGCGGTGGCGTAGTGGATAGCACAGTCGCCTCACAACAAGAAGGTCCTGAGTTCAAATCACGGCCGAGATCTTTCTGTGAGGAGTTTGCATGTTCTCCCAGCTCTTGCGTGGGTTTCCTCCGGGTGCTCTGGTTTCCTCCCACAGTCCAAAAACATGCAGATGAGGTGGATTGGTGATTCTAAATTGTCCATAGGAGTGAATGTGTGTGTGAATGGTTGTTTGTATATGTTGTGTAAGTTGCCCTGATATGGACTGGCGACCCGTCAAGGGTGTACCCTCTGCCTTTTGCATTATGTGTGCTGGAATAGACGCAGCAGACTCCCGTGACCCCGGATTCGGGAATAAGCGGGTAAGAAGATGAGCGAATGAATGATAATAATAGAATCTTAGAATCTTTAAATATTGCATTTCAGATAAAAAGATAGCTAACCTGTTTTATACTGGAGTGTGTATCCAATCAGAATTCCATTCGGCTCAAGGGGCTTATTCCACTCTAGTCGAATAGTCTTGGCATTCCTCTGGACAATTTTGAAGAACTTAGGTGCTCCTGGCACTATTAAGAAGTCAGAAAAAAAGGATACTTTTATATTCATTTGTACAATAAAGTATTTAAGATAAAAATGACTCATTTGAGGGGCAGTGGTGGCTCAATGGTTAAAGGAATACCCAGGAAGACCTGGGTTCAAGCCCCACCACCGCCAAGACCTTGGCTCAAGTACATTGTTGGGTCCTTGAGCAAGACCCTTAACCCTTCCTGCTCCAGGGGCGCTGTACAATAGCTGACCCTGCGCTCTGACCTCAACTACGATGTGAAAAAATAATTCCTCTCATGAGATCTTTTCTTTTTCTTAATAAAAAACGTGTTGTAGCAGCAGCAGCAAGGGTTGTGGGTGCAATGAAGGTAAAAAAAGGTTTTTAATTTTTTTTTTGAGACTTGATTTAGCTGCTAGAGGTGGTCCAAGGTGACAGAAACCTAGAGAATTGCACCAGTAAGTTCCTCAGCCTGGTCAACCTCAATTCTAGGATCTCGGCCCCTGCGCCTTTTTATTCATGGGACTAAATGAGGCAGCTAAGTGTAATCTCTGTGGAGGGTGTCCCGAAAGTGGCTTTGTGGACTATGTAGTTTGGTTTCTTCCACTTTTCACATTCTCAAAAAATTCTCCAACCTCAAATAGTAACAGTTGCAAAATGGTTTGGTCTACATTCACAGTTTAGGTATTTCTACATATACATGAAATCAGACCCGAAGCATTCCAGAAAAGATTGAATGTATTATAAGATTTGGCTACAATCAAACTGGTATTTGTTTTTATTATGAATTTTTTGATGTGTATTGCTTAGCAAATACATTCTTTTAAGATTTCCATTAATCATCACTAGTAGAAATGATGTGGGACTCCTATAGTCTATCGTTCTAGAGTTTAAATCAAACGAAACAAGGGTGGCGCAATGACGTAGCGCTTTGCACGGTTTTTTCAAGTGTGTGTATGTGTGGTTGTTCGTCTGTGTGACCCTGTGATGGACTAGGCTTCAGCAGACCACTGCAACCTCAAATTAGGAAATAAGCAGTTTAGAAGATAGATGGATGAATGAATGAAAGAATGAATGAATGAAACAAAACAGTTAAAGAAAGTATCAAGAATTGTCTCACAGCCTTCCTTGGTTTGAAATTCCACAGTGTTGCTTTGTGGTCCCTCAAATTTGTTGTTAGCCAGCAACATGTACATCTTGTATTTGCTGTAAGGTACCAGGTCTTCTAGGACACCACTGCTCTGAGACACATCGCTAGAGAACCCTTTAGTTTTCTTGTCCTTATTCACCTTTAAGTCTTTTACCAGACTAGATTCCCTCCAGTAATATAGCTAAAATTATGGACAAAAAGAGTACATAAAGATTAATGCAAACATTTAATAAACATACTATAGATACAAGTAAATGCTACACTGAAAACATTGGAATATATTAATCCAAATAAATCAGAAGTAGGAAACCCAAACATACTTCATGAATAGAATAGAAACATGTAGGAACTCACTCTGTATTCTTTAAACTCTCCATGAACAGATTTAGAATCAACAGGAATCCAGTTTATAGTTACTTTACTGCTGTTTATCTTTGATACTCTGAGGTCTCTGGGTGCTTCTGTAGGCCCTAATAAAAAACATAAATACAAAACAAACATGTGATATTGAAAGCACAAAAAGTGAATGATACATAAAATAAAGCGACTTACTGTCTTCTGCTGAGTAACCAATCACTATATTTGACTCTGGGCCTGGTCCAAAGTCGTTGACTGCCTGTATCTTGATCTCATAGGGGACATATATTTCTGTACCACTGACCACATGCTTTGTATTGACAGTAGTGATGTTTTGCCACTCTCGTTCCAAGTGTCTTCTCCTCCATGAGACCACATAGCGTAGATCTGGTCCATTCCTTTGATTATCAAGTAAGGGCTGTAATTACAGATGTAATGTTATTGTTAAAAAAAGAATTATAGTTTTTAAACAGAATTGTCTATTCCTGGTTATATAGATTAAATATAGTTTAGACTTTCGACAAAAGCCCATTGATTTAACCTATTATTATATCATAAACATGTGTACAGATATAAACAGAAGTGCAAGTACTATTTAAATTAAAATATAAATAAATATATACAACTAGACAATATGTATAATGGATATGCAGAGATGACGGAAGAAGAAGCTTTGGTGGGTTTTCTTGACCAGGTAGGAAGTATTTGTGGACCAATTTCTCAAAAATGTTGACCCCATGAAACCTGAATTTATTTTCAGAACATCATGCAAACAGGTTTTCTACCTCCTAATTAAAGACTAACTCATTGTTGTGCTGAAAAATATTTGATCCAAATACAGGTCTGCAGTCATGGGTGAAGAGTGATTACAGGAAGTGGCTTAGTACACATCCTGTTCCTGTGATAAACAAATTGATGAGGGTCCAGTGTGTGTGGGAGACTGGTGATAAGGTGTGCCAAGACTAAGCACTCAAAACACTTCTTAATTCCCAAACAGAGAACGAGAGAATTGCTATACATTTCCCTGTGGAAGCTGACATTGTGTAGCACACATACAGAACAAACTGTCGACCCAAAGACACAGTCTACCACCTCTAAGGAGCTAGTGGTGGGTGTAAATTGTGCTGTTGCTAGGCTAGATACTGAGATGCAAAATTCTACTCAAAAAAGCAAATTAGACAAACATTTTCTCAGAGTGAAAACACAACCTCATTGCCAGGGTCGGTCTGTCTTTCTGTCTTTCTTTCTTTCTTTCTTTTCTGACTTTCTCTGTGGTGTTGAGTTTATGGAATCATATTTATTCGTCTCTGCTCTTCAGATATTTTTCAACACAAGTGGGTAACGAGTACTTTTCCGCAGGTCATGTTTGGTACACCATGGCAGTGCTAAGAGGAGATGCTGTGTATATAAAGAAGATTAGCAACATCACCTCCTTGACCCTTACACTATTGTAGGCTGTGTACTAAACTCCTTCCTGTATTCTCATCACCCATGACTGCAGACCTGTATATGGATGGTTTTGGCAAAATATTTTCAATATTTTCACAGTGATCGGCATCATCCATCACAATAATAAACTAGTCTACAATTAGGAAGTGGAAAGGCTACATGATGTGCTGAAAATAACTTCAAGTTTTTTGGGGTCCACTTGACATTCCTGGTCAAGAAGGCTTTCACCAACGCTGCTTCCTCCTACATCGCTGGATTTTCATGTGTATTATAGATTATGCCTGGTCGTCTTTATTTATATTGTAAATTAAAAACTTGTTTTTGCAGCTGTGAAGACACAGAATTTGTCCAAACAAGACTTTAATATGTGCTGGCTTGCAGATTTGAGACAGTTATCTTTCACCGGATTGTTGTTAGTTTTGAGGAATACATACAATTAATAGCTATTTAAACAACTAAAAATAAAAATAAGTTTTGTTTTGAAATTCAATATCAAATTAAATAATCAATATTATATCAATATCAATAGTAAGAGTTGCCATAAGAATAGGGATATTTAAGTGTGTTGCTATCTGGAATGCTTCTGAAAAAAACAGGAATATAAAATATATAGACTATATGTATAGAATGTTTTTTAATAGTTGTACTGCCAAGAATAAACATATTATTTGAGAAGATTAAAAACTGCAGCAAGTTTAGACAAAAAAGATTAGCAGAACATCAGTAATCACCTGCCATATGATCTCCATGGTAGTTTTTTTGGTACCCAAACCTTTAAGGCCCATGGGATAAACATCAGGAGCTAAAAAGGTATAAAATAAATTTACACTGCATAAATTGTTCAGATTTTTTTTATTTAGTAACTATGGCAAATGTAATGGATAAGATTATAAAAAACATGTAACAGTAACAGACTCTATTTATTGACAGGCCTAAAATAATCAGCATGTAAATGTCTTCTTTGCGTTTGTTAATATTACAGAAAATACAATGGTTAGTTTTAACATATAAAACATTTGCCTTCAATATTGCTGATATGTTGTTGGTTAATCACTTACGTGCTCCACTGGTCTGGTAACGGGCTGAAGGCCGGCTTGGTCGGCTCTGGCCCACGCTATTGATGGCAATTACTCTGAATTGGTAGTTTACAAATGGAGAAAGTTCCAATTTTACAGAGTTCTGATCACCTGAATAACTTGACAGATTTTGCCATTCACCTGGTTTCCACCGGTCCTCTTCGTACTGAACAAGGAATTCTGTGAACATAGGACATGCCAAATTACATATTGTTTGCTCCGAACCTGTCAGAATGTTAGATAATGAAGTAAAGTATTACACTCCAATATGCCTATACTTATGTGTAAAGTATAAACCTGGGTATAAATAGATGATGCATATTTGTTAACTAACTGAAATGTACAAGGATTTATAATAAATATCCAAACAAAGGTGCTTTTAAACAAATATGGTTCCTCAAACCTCCAAATCTGTAGCTATTCCAGAAGTTTTAGAATATTATAGAATATCTTTTATTTTTTTTTAACAATTGTTGGTTTACATGAATGTGCAGGCGGATTCTATGATATGGGAAATATGATTATTGTGTATAGCTATAGAACTTACAGGCATGTTACTGTTAAGCATTTAGCAGACGCTCTTGTCCAGAGCGAAGTACAATCATTGCTTATAAACTAGAACATTTCACACTATTTCATATAAACAGTGTAACAAACTCCTAAAACTGTAAAGAATGTCTTTCAAGTCTTATGTCAAGTCACATCTAGAGCCTTTCCTACCTACTGACAAATTAAGCAATCCCTCAAAATAGAATGTAAAAATGTTATAAAAAGCATATGATGTGTTTCCAAAGTTTGATTTTATGTCTAAAAAAATCCTCCAATAATCACGCAGTGTATGCCCAGTTTAATGAATGCTAGGATATGCTATTATACGTGTAACAGGGCTGTTGTTCTCGTTGCCGGGGATCCAGGTGAGCCGAACAGAGCGTGCTGAAAGATCGGACAGCTCCAGATCCTGAGGAGAATCAGGGAAATCTGGAAAAAACACAGGACAAATCTATCGTCACAAGAGATTCACAAGCACGGATGATTAAATATCTTCCAGTGATCTGCAAATGCTTCCTGAGCCCTTTTCCAGGGTAAAAATTAGATCATGTAGAGGATGCTCCTCACTTCTGTACAAGGTACACTTAGAATTAGAGCACAGTGTGCCCCTCCCTCTTGATCACATGATCAAATGGATGGAAAACTGGATGGAATTATTTCTTGAGGTATCTGACTGCATATAAAAGTGTCTGAGAGAGCTCTACCAAGGAATGACTGGGGTTTAAAGGTATAGACATCAACACAGAGACTAAAGAATTTAGCAAATATGTTACATGCTGTTCACCCCATAGGCTTAAACCCATTTGTCAGCACCCAGGAGAATGAAGCCTTCTCTTTCTGCCAGCCAAATAAAATTTGGACAAATACACAAATAGCTACTCTGATTTCCTAAGGCTTTCTGTCTGGTCCAAGTACACATTCAGGGCACAGAGAAAGCAGAGCAAAAATAAGGCTGGGACTATGGCCCTGTCCTGGTCACTTTTTTCTCCTTTCAGTGGAACAAAACACCTACCAAAAACTATCCACCTGGCTTACCTCCAGGGGAGGGAGTGGTCTTCTTTTCATCTCTCGAAAACCAGCTGACTATCTCCATGTCACCTGTCTCAAGACCTTTTAACTTTGTGTATGCTAATAGGTTTGGCATGGACTAGAGCTCTATTAAAAAGTGAGGAGCATAAATGAAACATGCTGGAGTTCAATGCCAAGTCCAAAACATGGGAGATTCCAACAATCTACAAAAATGTTCAGATATATTTATCATTTTTCAATTCTACTGGGGGCCTGGATGCAAAAGGTTTCTTTGGACTAATCCACTAAACCTGCTATATACATTTACAGCAGTGAGGAAAGTAAACCGGTAATTTACATCAAAACTTCAAAAAAAAAGAAGAAGAAGCAAAAAAGTCATTAGGATAGCAGAAATAAGAAAAGCTATTACCTGCTAAGGCACTAGGTTTTGATGGAGCTAGGGATTCATTTTCTGTGAGGTCAAAGGTAAAATGTTATGGGTTAGTCAGTTTATTAATAAACAAGATCCTATTAAAATGTTATGCTTAATTATAATATTAATAATATTACAAAATGTACTGTAAAAATATTAAAAAACTTGTACAAATGTGTATTATAGAAATGTATCAGCAAAAATGCCTAAAATATGTTCTATTGAATCCATGTCAACATGAAGTTGTGACTAAAAGATAACAACAGATGTTAAAAATATTATTACAGTTAGTAGACAATGGACATGCATTACATTTCCAAAAGTATATCGCCACCTATATAAGTTTGTCTTCCCACTAAAAAGACACAGTTATCCCAGGTTAGTATGAAATTAATTTCGTGAATAAATGGAAAATCCCAGAAGCCTTGTGATGGCGATTATAGACTAAATCCGCTACAACTCGGATCTAATGTGTCCTCAAATCTCAAGCATTACAGAGAAAAATGTAAAGCATGAATGTATGTGTGTATGCATGTTTTTGTGTGTGTTAACCTAAAACAGTAAGGCGAGCAGAAGCAGAGTCCTGGTCTAATTCTGTAGTAACTGTGCACGTGTATGTTCCCTCATCCTCAGGCTGGATGTTGCTAATAGATAAGAAGTCTTCCTCCTTCTTAAACTTGCTCCTATTTGGATAAATGTATATACACATTTTCTGTTACATTTATACAATGCAAACCATTTGATAAATATATAATTAATAGTGCAAAGCATATTGCGTACAGCCAACCAAAATGCAGGAGCTTGTTGTTTTTTAGCCAGGAGACAGTAACGGCGAGTGTGGAATCATGTTTAATCTTGCAATCAAAACGTGCCAAACTTCCTCTGTTGGCAGAGAGATTTTCTGGAGCACGGACAATCCGCGTTGGCTCTGCAAAAGAAACAAAAGTAACCAAACATTTGCTCCTGTTAATTCACAGCCGACAAACTCACAAGCACATGTCCATAAGCAATTCTACAGAATTCGATCTGTTTCTAACCCAAATGAGGATGGATTCCCTGATGAGTCTGGTTCCTCTCAAGGTTTCTTCTTATTTAGCACTACACTGAGATTTTCCTTGCCACAGTTGCCTCTTGCTTGCTCATCAGGGACAAACTGTTATTGTTTTACTGATTTCATACTTATCTTTTGATTGTGTAAAGCTGATTTGAGACAATCACCATTGTTAAAATTGGCAAACAAATAAAACTGAATTGAATTAAATACAGATACCTGTTTCTAAATTCCCTAAACTCTGCCCTCACTGTCGCTTATGGATAAAGAACTGTATGCACTTTGGGCTGTGGCCAAACCAGTAAAGCAAGACAATGTTGGTGTCACGCCTCGCGCTGCCGCCGCTGCTGCTTCCGCTTCAGCCTATCTTTCACTCTCACTGCTTTGGTAGTTTATTTTATGAATCATTCCTTTTTGATTATTTTACTTTAAGTAGGTTTTTTTTTATATATATTCTCTGGTACATTTTTACCACCATTACTGTTGAAGACAATGGACATTTCAAGTCAAAGTCAAAGAAGTTTTGGTCATTTTAACCATATATGACGGATCAGTACTGTAAGGGACTGATCTTAGCCTCTCTCCCTTGTTTAGCGTCTTTGTGCTGGATTTGGTTGCCTGGGCGATGACGCATTATTTAAGGTGACGTACCGGTGTGCGAATCATTAAGGATAATTAAAGATACGTGTTACCCTGCTCTGATAAGTCTAGCTACGTGGGTATGTTTAAAGTGTATAGAGTATGTGTTTCGAGGGTTATCGCATTTAATTTTGAGGTTTGGTTTAGTTCTCGTTCCCGTTCATTGCGTATTAGTTTCGCTTTCTGTTTACCCTGTGTGTATTATTAAACGAGTGTCCCTGCAACATGGATCCTGCTCCCTTCTTTGCATTACAAGTATACAGTAAAATGAGACAACATTTCTCCAGGACGTTGGTGCTACGACAATAATTGCAGACAATAAGAACAGTGCAAACAGTGGGACAAATGCAATTGCAGATAAAGACAATAACACAAAGACATAGACACAGACTAAACATTTAAACAGAAAATAGACTTTTACAATTTTTTTTTATTATTAATTTTTTACCTTTAACTTCCAAATGGACCTGATCTTCAGCTTTGCCCAGGATGTTGCTTGCGACAAAACTGTACGTTCCCTGGTCTTCATGTTGAACTCGCTTGATCTCCAGTGTACCATTTTCATGCAAGCTGTATTTCCCTCCATTTGGAACTATACCTTGTCCATTCTTAAACCTAGACAAACGCACATTTGTCTTTATGACATGTATCATTATGACTCTTAACCTTACACAAGTAAGCAACATTTTACAACTTACCAACGCACAAACGGATAAGGTGAGCCAAAAAAGGGACAATCCAGAAAAGCCTGTGTGTTCTCGATCACCTTAATCAACTGATTCTTTGGGCCCAATAACCGGGGTGCCATATCTGTAAATTCCAGGAGTGTCATATAAGAATCAGTATATATTCCACTACCTCTACACTCTATTAAACTCTAGTTATTTAACTGATTATCTACCCAAAATGTTGACAAAGGCATTAGCCAGGAGGTAGCCATGTTCATTTGATGCATTGCACTGGTACACAGCGCTGGTACCAATTTGTACTGAGTTAAAAATGATAGAATCACCAACTACCTCCCTGCTTGGATTTTCCAGTGAACCTGACAACAAAAAGGTAAAAAAGGTTTTTATTGGCATGTTGCATTACACTATGTTGTGTTATAAACATTAAATTGCATACTTACTTTCTATTGGTTCCCCATTTACAAGCCACTGGATGCTGGGTTTAGGTTTTCCACTGGCTAAACACTGCAGCTGACCATTTTCATTGGGAGCCAACACAAGGTTAGATGGCTTATGTAGCCAAAAAGGAGCAGCTGTGGAAAGCAATGCATAGAATTTGTCAATGCATGTGAATGTACTTTAATTTTATCTGTGTTTTATGACTTGCTAAAAAGAACAAAATCCATCAAGCTATAAGATTATGTTAGGCTTTAAAGAAGAAAAAAATTAAAACAGAAAAAATAAACTGACCTTTAACCTGCACAGATATGGTGTGGCGGATACTGCCCATCTTATTACTGGCCATGCAGATGTAGTCTCCAGTATCCTCATCTGATACCGACACTATATGCAGGGTTTTATTAAAGCTCTCAAATTTGACCTTTTTCTCTGGCAAGTCTCCTCCATTCTTAAACCATTTGATACCAGGAGTTGGGCTGTATGTGGATTAACAAAGCACAAAATACGGTTGTCAAAAGTTCTAGGTTTACATCTAAAAACCTTAACAAAATGTAGTGTGTTATGTTTAAAGCAACTGACACTCCAGCAGCTATGCACTCCAGGAAAAGATCCTCTCCACGGAGCACCATTTTGGAGCTGGATAATCCCGTAGGGGAGAGAAAGGTAGGCGTTGATTCTTGAATGTTACGTGCTATGGGACCAGAGAAATTTAATTTATACATAATGTGCACACAAACATGTACATATCAAAGTTTCCCAAAAAAAGAACAAGCAAAAATTGTGAAAGAAAAAGAAAGCAGATTTATAAAAGCACAGAAACACATAATTAATGACAAATATTCAGAAAAGTAATTTGTGTTATACACATATATATTGTGCAATTATATCGCTTATGGTTAAAAGAGTTTTTCAACATAAATTAAAACATGGTTGGTATATCTAATTGATATATTGTTTGGTTAACATTGTTTTTGCATATGTCATATAGTACATAATAAAAAAGCAAAATTAACTTCCAAGAAAAATAAAGGAGTCGGAAATATGGATTTATCGTGACAAATCATTCACACACACCAAAACCCACGCTGGATAATATACAGCAAACGGTTCTCTAATGACGCAATGATGCATTGTTACTTGAAGCTTTATTTATCTTTATATATAACATTATATGCTAATAAAGTTGAGTTTGAGCACACAGTGGATTCACATTTATTATTATATTTACAATATAAACATTGGAAGTACAACACCACCACCAGCAACACCCCCCGGGCCACGGTAAAGTGTTGACCGGTCCGTGGTGATAAAAAGGTTGGGGACCGATACTCTACATCATCCGAAAATATGGGTCTCTTCCATGACTCAGCAGAGCAATTTCCATTAAGAGGTTCTAGGAAGCAATGTTTAAGAAATTACTGCTGCTTCCAAGTCAAATGGTATGAAAGGGGCAGCCACAAACATGTAGCTATAACGTTCACAAACAGGTACCTGGGAGAGGTAGATGATTTAGAGAACCATCATCCTCCCATAAAAGAACCCCAAAAAGAGGTTGATAGGCGAGCTGGACATCCAAGGACAATACTGTATCCTAAGGGAAATACCTTGTAATCCCTGCTACCAGCTTCAGAGCTTATGGTCTTCTATGGGGATTCGACCATGTGGCTCTACCAAAACAGGTTTGGTCACTGGCAAAGACTTGCTTTAGGATGTAAGAACATGAGCTACAGAATCCAATTCATTTTCATCTGCAATGATTCAATGATGTACTCCACTTACACATGACCCCTAACCAAGGCTCAGGAGAAAAAGGTAAAGACTCTCTTGGAAAAAGGAGAAATAGAGATGGGCTTTCCTCACCAAGTGCAGTTTTTTACAGACATAACTGCATAGTCCTACAAAAGAACAGTAGGTTACATCAGATTCTATATCTGATGATTAATTTGGCTCATTAAATGGCTCAAGTAGAAAACACAGACATCAAGAAAATCATGTCAGAAATCAGATTCATTTATCACAATATAACTCAAGGATGCATTATTCCATATATACATTCTTACTTAGGAGCATAGGTTCCTAGTTTTGAGGCAAAGCACTTAAGTAGAGTTCTTTCAGTCAGTTCAGCTTCTCCCTGTCACCTGGTGGTAAGGGAGCAGCCATGAATGGCAGACTTGTGAAAAGAATCTCTTCCTTCATGGCAGATAAACTGCCTGGACATGCTCACAGTGTTGGATATTAACTAGATCACAGCCGCACTACAAGATCAATTACAGATGCTTCAGTCACTACGTGCTCAAATAGAGCACGTGTAACCCACACCATTATTGGAAGTGCACGCCGCATATCCTGAAACGTTTGACGGCAATCAAGTGAGGTGCATTAAGTTTGTTTGAACATTAACTTGTGAAAGCTACGAGGTCGTGTGGGCCTAGTTCTCCAATGGATTACTGTAGTGTGTGGAGTACGATAGTGGTTCTATCAACGTGCATGAGGCTACTTCTGTTTGGAGCTGGGCACGCCTCTTCCGGGGAGCCACCAGTCTGCCACGTCCGTCTGCCAAACTCCAGGACAGCTAACCCTTGTATGTCAAAGCCCTAGGGTGGCTATGCCTCATCAACCATAGATAGACTTCAATAGAGTCTCCTTCTCTCTCTGTTAAACTGGAGGAGTCTCTTCCTGTCCATGTTGAGCTTGAGGTGACTTATGTTGTGCCACCAGAGGATTATAATTTTGTTTCGGTGGAGACATTGTATTGTTTCACCACACCTAGAGATGCTATGGATTGAGACTGTGTTGGTTACCCATTTATAGGCATGCTACATAATGTACATGGACCTGGACCTCCAAGCTTTGCTTCTGTTTCTACTAGACAGTTACAGTTTTTTAAAGCATTTGGCAAAGGCTTTTATCCAGAGCGACTTACATTTGGTCTCTTTTTCTACAACTAAAAAATTGTGGGTAAAGGGCCTTGCTTAAGGGCCTACAGTGGTTGCTTGGTGGAGGTGTGAATCGAACCCTGCTCTTTCTAATATTAGTCCAACACCTTAACCACTACCACTTCCAGGTGGTAGACTCTGTTCCAGTTTTCTCTCTTCCAGTTTTTGTTCCTGCCACGGTTTGTCTCTGCCTCAGTTCCTTTTTGTATTTCTGCCTGTGTCAGTTTCAGTCTGTATCTTCGCTCTCATCGCTGTTGATATTTCTGTTGCTCAATTCTGCCCACTGTTCCTGTAGCTGCTCCTGTCTCTCTCATTTTCTCTCCGGTTCTGGTCGATATCTGTTCCGGCTCCTGTCTGTGTTTCTGTTTTGTTCCTTTTCCAATCGCTGTTCTTTTCTGTTCTGATTTCCCTCCTTGTTAAAATCTCTGGCCTTCTCTCTGTACCTGTCTTCTTCCTTGTTCTTGTTTATGCTGTGTTCCTGTTCTGTGCGCGTTTCCTGCTCCTGATTCTGTATGCACTCTCTGACCATGTTTATGTGCGCGTTTCCAGGCCTGCCTGCCTGTCTGTCTGTCTGTCTGTTTGTTTCCAGACAAAACTGCCTATCTGTCTGCGTTCATGTTTCTGTCTGTTTTCGGGGTGCGCTTCTTGTCTGTCTGTTTATGTGCGTGCTTCTTGCCTGTCTGTTTTCAGGCCCGCCTGTCCGTTTCCAGGACCGACTCTGTGCCAGGAGGCATCCTTTTAAGTGAGGGGGTTATGTAAGGAACTGGACTACCCCCCAGGAGCAAATCCATTGCAGGGCCACACACAGACAAACCACACAAACACACACACACACACACACACACACACACACACACACACACACACACACACACACACACACACAC
>JAOTRA010000001.1:3443189-3458310 GCA_026260255.1 Pseudolaguvia tuberculata | reverse complement strand
CACACACACACACACACACACACACACACACACACACACACACACACACACACACACACACACACACACACACCAGACATGTGGTGGATATTAAATACTCTTACCAGATATGACCACATAAGTGTGTGTGCTCCTTATTCGGCACACAGCAATGGTGGACTAAGACTGGAAGGAATCTGGCAACGATAAAGGCAAATTACAGTGATGATTACGGCACTGTGTTAATAAACCGCTCACGCCACTAATAAGTGCAACTATTATCTCAAGGTGATCTCTGTCTCGTTCTGGCTTTTCGGTTTCTTTCGATTTGGTCCACCAAGAACACTGTGTAGTCATTGCCTCTGTGCTTCTGAATTAAGAGCAGCTCAGGGGCAGAGGTGGAGCAAGTCAAACTTGACTGAAAGGAGACGAGGATGTCCATGCATCTCCCTTTGGGAAGAGCACACAGACGCCCCACACCACCTCCCCTCCTAACCGCTTCGTTCAGGGTGGACGACAAGCTATTGGATTAGTCATGACAACCTACAAACTTTAAACGGGTTGAGTGAACTTAGACTCGGAGATGAAAAAGTAAACAATGAAAGAAAATCAAATAGCCAGAGAAACTTATGGAAAACGTGAATATCCAAACGTGTTTCATTGGGGTTTTGTTTTTTTTTTTAGTCCAGTCTTTGATTAAAAAGAAAAAAAGGACTTGAAAAACTGTCGCACAGTGAAGCGTGAGTCTTTGTCCCTCCTTCTGCAGATCCTTTTAAATCCTCGTGGCATTCACCGGTGTGTGCTGCACCTTTAAAGAAAATACGATGGAGGCGGCGGGTGGCGGAGTCCAACAACAGCTCCATTGTACTGCGACGTTAGACAGGTTTTATTGCAAAGAGGGCGGGCTGGTGTAGAGAGAGAGAAAGATGAAGAAAAAGAGAGAGAGAGAGAGTGAGAGAGAGAGAGAAAGGGGAAGGGGAGGGTGAAGAGGTCAGCGCCCAGCTTGGAGGCCTAAGCTGCACTGTGTGTGAGTTCTCCCAACTTGTCATCGGCCAAACCAGCCCCTCCCCTCTCCCTGTAAATCAACACTCTTGACATAGGCTTTAATAACAGTGCAATTTTTTTTTTAAATTAGGAGGGTTGGTGAAGAGGGGGACGGTGATGGAGGTAGAATACGTGTAGGGGGGATGGAGTGATTTGCAAGGGTACCCTTATTCTATCTCTTTTTGCCCTCCCTGTAGGTTCAGAGAAGCAGAACTATGGTATTCCCTTGAAGGTCCATTTATGGAAAGTAATGAAGAAAAAAGTTCTTTTTTTCTGGCGTATGTGTCTAGCAGCCGGTATTCTTTCCGTTTTACTTTGGAGAAAAGGGTGCAACATCTACATGTGGTCCTCATCCACCAAAAACAAAGCTGGGCAGTGCTTTTTCTTCTTTCTTCTGCCTGTTCGACAAGCGTTCCAAAACAAGGCACAAAGACACACAAACAGGGCATGATTGGGCGCCTCTTCCCTGGCGGTCCCAGGTTCTATTCATTAGGCTCAGGTTGCTAAAGCAAACAGTGCAGTGAGGTGATGAATCTGGGCAAAATCTGGGGTGTTCTTTCCTTTCTGTCTCTCTCTTTCTTTCGCTCTCTCTCTCTCTCTGCTGTAAATCCAAACAGAGCAGATTTGGCTTGTCTGTGTACAGGTGGGCACCATATGCTGGAATGATCCATCATTGCTGACAGAGGTCCATTGTTGATGCTTGCAACAACCCCCATGACTACCCTTTTAGAAAAACAGGAGCCTCCGTCCCCAACGGTAGGCCGTCCCTCAGTTGGTGTGGGTGGATGAGTGGATGGAGGGGGGTTCTGGAAGCAGAACGGGTCAGAAAGTATCAGGTTGCAGAAGCTGGGTACACAAACTGCAGACACCTTCAGAAAGCTTCTGGTTTGTTCTAGAAGGAGGTGTGGATTGCACATGTCCAAGTGTCTTAATGAGACGCCAGAACTAATCCTCCCCAGAGGTTTCCAATGTTTTATATACAGTCTAAATCCCACACTGACCTTTTTATAGTCGGTTAGTAAACTGATGTTTGTTCTACTAAACTGTTGTATGCTCTATAGAACGGATATGGCAATGTCTCAGCAACCCTCGGAAAGTCATGTCCCAAGCAACCATCCTAAAGTCAAATCGATGTCATGCTTCAAAAAAACAAAACAATGCAAACAAGTTTGAAAAGTTCCACGTCGTTTGTTGGCACTGTTTAGAAAAGCAACTGGGTGTGACTGCGGAATGATTAATGTAACCGAACCTTAGGTCAGGGACGACTTGTGGTCAAAGTTTTTAGAGCCACAGATCAATTAGACCTGCTGGAAGGTCTACTTTTTGAAAGTACAATAAAATGATTGTCCAAAAAACTAAATTAGACTCCTCAAATAAATAGTAAGAGCGGCGCAGTGGCGTAGTGGATAGCACGGTTGCCTCACAACAAGAAGGTCCCGGTTTCGATCTTTCTGTGCGGATTTTGCATGTTTGTGCGTTTCCTCCGGGTACTCCGGTTTCCTCCAACAGTCCAGATACATGCAGATTAGGTCGATTGGTGATTGTGTATGTGTGAATGGTTGTTTGTCTATGTGTTGCCCTGAGATTGACTCGTGATCCGTCCGGGGTGTATCCCTCGCCTCTTGCCCTATATACGCTGGGATAGGCACCAGCAAACCCCCCGTGACCCTGAATTAGGGAATAAGCAGGTAAGAAGATGAATGAAAAAATGAGTAACTAATCTTGGTGGTTGATTCTCCTTGCCAAATTTGTGGAATTGCGTGTGAAATAAAGCCATGATACTGTTTAGCTAGTTTGTCTGATAACTCGGTATCAGCATGGAAATTAAAAGTAAATCTAGAATGTGACCTTGCCAGATTTTGCACTAGACCACAAAGTTGTATTTGCATAGAAAATGACACGTGACATATGAATGATATCACCACAAACGACACAACAAACGATTTACTGTCTGATGTCTGGTGCTTGCAGAGAGACGATGACTTTTAGTTAAATGATTTCTGTCTTGAGGCGGCGCGCTGGCATAGTGGTTAGCACGGTCGCCACACAACAAGAAGGTCCCGGGTTCGATTCTTGGGTCAAGGAGTTTGCTTTCGATTCTTGGGTGCGCTTTTTGAGTTTGCATGTTCTCCCCGCGCTTGCGTGCGTTTCCTCTTGGTCCTCCGGTTTCCTCACACAGTTCAAAATCATGTAGATGAGGTGGATTGGTGATTGTAAATTGTCCATAGGAGTGAATGTGTGTGTGAATGGTTGTTTGTCTATGTGTTGCCCTGTGATGGAGCTGGGATAGGAACCAGCAGACTCCCGCGACCCTGAATTAGGGAATAAGCGGGAAAGAAAATGAATGATTTCTGTCTTTCTGTCACCTGAAGCAAAAACAATTAAAACAACAAAAAAAACCCACGGTGTCCACAGACAACAACGTTAAACTACAGCGTTCAAATTAAGTTTTTGGAACCTTCGAAACAAAGGTTTAGTATCTTGGATCTTTCACTAAAGAATGTCCTGTCTGAGATTTTTTTAAATCTGGAATGTTGCAGTGCAGCTGGTCACCAAATGAGCTGCACTTACAGCCTGACTGGTGTATCTACAGTGTTCTAGTCATGCCTCTTAACAGCTGTCCACCACTGGGCCTATAGAAAAAGTGTGCATCTTGGATACGAACAACACTAACGTGTGCCAAAGTTTTTCCAAATCTTCATTTTGTCCCCATGACTCATTACCAGAGCCATAGACTATAGAGCTGGACAATGTCATGGTGGGTTACAAATAAACTGCACTTTTAACCATTTTTTTTTTTCACACTCTTTTTTTCTTCTGTTAGCCGTAGCTGGTTATAATTTGCTACTTCCTGTTTCAGCGTGCCGATCGTCCGGCCTTTTCAGTTGTTTGTCACATTTATTTTCACTCAATACCGTTAAAATGTTAATCTAAAAAAAAAAAAAAAAGAAGACAAATTATCCAGCATTGAAATTATTTAAGGACATGACGTTTGCTTGCCGGTTGCCTTTTAATGTAATGTTTCCGCAATATAACGGCTATGGCAAAACCTTAAATTTTAAATGGTTACAGCAGGCTTCTTTTGGTCTCACACTGGCCATGAAAATGAGGAAAAGGTGAACCAGAGCCAAAGCAATAAAAAAATAAACCTTAAAGACAAAAAAAGAAACATTAAAACTTGAATGTTTGAAAACCTTTTGATAAATATTAAAAAAAAAATAAAATTTTCCAAAATTTGCCACTTTCCAGATGTTGAGCTCGTCGTCTCGGAATACTGCAGACGTTCGAATAAACAAAGAAAAAGCATCCTGGTGGGGGGAAAAAAAAACATACAGTAAGCGTAAAAGAAATAGAGGGGGAAAAAAAAAAGAAACTGTCGGTACCCCTTTCGAAGCAGCAGCAGATGTTTGATTCATTGCAATTACATGGTTGAAATTGGCAACCCAACAAAGTCTACTCGATAAACATCTCTTGGCTATGTGAACGCTGCACAGATTAATAACGGAGAAACGACATACCGTCACCGTTGAGCACATTACCGGATCTACAGGAATGAACTAGGGTACTAAAGGGGTGTTAGGGTGTTTTGTTGGTCCCTCCTGCCACTGGCCTCCTTAAAAGTGTTGACAGGCTGCCAAAACTGTTCCACCGTATGCACACATGTCTTAGAACTCGGGATAGTTTTGACCAGCCACTGAGCTTCCCATCAACACCACACATATGGAACATATTTCTGTGTTATTAATACAGAAAGAACGAGAGAAAGAAAAAAAAAAAAAAAGAAGGTAATAATAATAATGCACTCAGGATGCTGCCAAAATGGAACAGTGGAGAAAGAGAGACGTACACGGAGTATCGTTTAAACAGATGAACGCTGTGTGGGTATTCTAAAGCGTTCGCTTGGAAACCCATTACTGGTGAAAAAAAAAGGGGGGCGGAAGGAGGGAGGTGGGTGGTGGTGGTGGTGGTGGTGGCCGTGAGCTCTATATGTTTTTGATGTAAAATTTTCTACACCTGGTAATGACTGAAAGCACACAGACCTTCCAGAAATAAATGGTGGCCTGAAAAGAAGACAGGAAAATAGGGAGGTTTGCCAAAATGCACCGTGTGTGGCTAGATGGGAGCGGCCCCGTTCTAAAGTGGGTGGGTTTTTTTTCATCTGTGTGGGTGAATAGAAGTCAGAGATTTAGGAGGGAATAAATCTTACTGTGCAGAAATGGGGTTTTATTTGCTGGTTCTAAAAGTGGTAGCTTACTGCTGATCTAGGTGTGATTCCCAGCACAACCAAACTTCCAGCACTGGACTACCAGAAGAAGGTCTCCTTATCTCCCAACAAATCCAATAGATAAATAAATGTAAAAAAAAAAAAAGAAGACGATTTGGATTTATATCAAGGCACAGACCAGAGAGAAAGAAAAGCGCTGGTCTCCCAACGGTCCTCAATGTTATGTTGACTTTAATCTCTTTTTTTTTTTTATGGCAAATACAAAAAGCAGACAGAAGCTAGCTAATTAGCAACACTTAAAAAAGAATCCGGCTCCATTGTTCAGAGTCCCTCGGCCTCACCAGTTACCACGGCAACAACTCTGAGTGTGTCACCGGGTGCATTTCTTTCTTTTCTTTCCTTTTTAATATTTGTCTTCTTCATTCTTGTTTGCCCCCTCCCTGGGCTCTCTGTGAACCCGCAGGTGGAATAAAAGAGAGAAAAGAAAGAAAGAGAAGAAGAAAGAAGTGGAATGGCTGTCCTGTCCCATAGTGAGTAAAGGATTTCGGAAAGTACTGGGCCTAAGTACTTGATCCTTAAGTAGCCATGCATGACATACTGGTGAAAGTGTGTGTGTGTGTGTGTGTGTGTGTGTGTGTGTATGTGTGTGTGTGTGTGTGTGTGTGTGCGCGCGCTCACTCCTTCTACCTCGTCACCTGACGCACGCTGAGACAGCGAAAACACACGCCAATTAGTCTCAATTATGGCCGCCATTTCCTGACGTGGCCGACATCCAGTAGGAAATGTACTCAGCAGCTTACAGACCTCCATTCTTCCATTTCTCCCCCCCTCTCTCATGCTTTCTCCATATTCTTGTCTTTCCCTTTCCAACTCTGCCACTTCCTATGATCCCTCTTTCCCTGTTTCCTCCCCACTTCAACTCCTAAATCACTGGCCTCTGGGTTTTTTTTTTGCTCTCCACCACCCGCCCGATCGTTAAATACATTCCCCTTCCAGCTCCCTCCCTTTTCCTCTCTTTCTTCTGCACCTTCTCTCCCGCCTCTCTGTCAATCGTCGGGGCGCAAAGGATCTGAATCTCCCTTTGCTGCTGGGGATCTTTCATAATTCCTGACCAGGCGAAGGTTAATGTCTTTGGTGGATGTATGAGGTAGTGAAACAAGCACACACACACACACACACACACACACACACACACACACTTTTCCTAGGACAGCAAACTATTCATAAATACTGTATATCGACTGCCTCGACAAAAAGACTTGCTTTGTTCAAAAACACAAAAAAAACAGACAATATTAAATATGGAATCACTGCCAGGGTTTACCGTAAAGCCACGCTCCCCCACACCCCCGTGCCTCCCCACACCATAAGAAAAGGAAACAAAACAAAGCAGAATAGTGTTCATGACCTCTGATCCAACCTGAACTCTTGTCACAGAGCTGCTGCTAACCTTAGCCTGACCAGGTCATTTCACACAATTCTGTTGGCCAAGGCAGTGACCTCTGACCCTGCTACTTGTCATCAACTACCACATAGGCAAAAGTCTTTCAAGATGAAACCTAATCAACAAACAAATGAACCTCTGTTTAGGCCACATTCCAGCGTTGCCAACATGTGCAGGTGATTCCATCTTAAACATATTTGCAAATTTCCTATTCTTCCTTTTAGTCCAATTAAAATGTCGCCTTACGTTATGGTGACTTAGCTGCTAGCCTCCATCTCACGCCTAAAGTTACGTAATTAAAACCAAGCAGCGCTTTTTCAAATTCGAATGGAGGAAAAGACGTTCATGTACACAATTCATTCATTCATCTTCACGGGGGTCTGCTGCGCCTATCCCAGCACTCATAGGGCGAGAGGCGGGGCTACACCCTGGACGAGTCGCCAGTCCATCTCAGGGCAACACATAGACAAACAACCGTTCACACACACATTCAATCCTATGGACAATTTACAATCACCAATCCACCTCATCTGCATGCTTTTGGACTGTGGGAGGAAACCGGAGCATCGGGAGAAAACCCACGCAAGCGCAGGGAGAACATGCAAACTCCGCACAGAAAGTTTCCGGCCCGGGATTCACTACGCCACCGCGGCGCTCTGTTTTATTTTATTAACAAACTAAACTTTACTTGGATATCCTGTCAGGAGAAAATAATATTCAAAGGTTATAAATAGAATTCGGTGCTAATTACAAATCTGTTTTTAGCCTATTCCATTGTATACAGTTCCATTCAAACTATGCAGATTATTTCCTGAACTGGCAACATTTTAAATGATCATTAAATTCTGATTTTTTTCTTTATGAATACAAATGAACGAACGAACGCAATAAAAAATGTGACAAGATATTAAATTAAAAGGTTTGATGCAGTGGCAGGAGTTTTATTGTAAGTGTGTGTGTAGGTGTGTGTGTGTGTGTGTGTGTGTCTGTTTATTGCAGTCGTATAATTTGAAGTCATATATATTAATCAGTGTTGATTAAGGAAACACGGCTACAGCGGGTAACTGAGTGAAATTGATAGACCCAGAAATGGACTACAGACAATCGCAGTAATCATGACTTCCACACAGACACACACACACACACACACACTAAAAAAAAGACTGATTACACACCCACACACACACACACACACACACACACACACACTCACAAATATTAAACCCCTGCATTGTATGGCAAAGGTTTTCCTGGAGAAAGTCATAAATTAGTTTTATAAGCTGTCCATAAATATGACCTGTCCACATTCCGGAATTAGGACAATCATTAAAGGCAGACTACAGACTGTCCCACAGCACATGTGAAAGCCATTCGGTGTCAGGAAACCCCTGTAATATACACACTGTTGAATTACAAATCAAAAGAAAAACCCAGGGTGGTGCGTTGTATGGGTTTCCTCCGGGTACTCCAGTCCAAAAACATGTAGATGAGGTGGATTGGTGATTGTAAATTGTCCATAGGAGTGAATGTGTGTGAATGGTTGTTTGTCTATGTGTTGCCTTGAGATGGACTGGCAACCTGTCCAGGGTGTACCTCTGCCTCTTGCCTTATGTGACCCTGAATTAGAGAATAAGTGGGTAAGAAGATGAATGAATGAATGAATGAATGAATGAATGAATGAATGAATGAAAAAGCTGAATGTTACAATAGGCCTTGGTGTTTAGTCTCCATTGTTTGGCTAAAAAAAGAGCAAAACAGCTGAAAGTCTGAAGTCAGTCTTCGGTTACCATAACAATACAACAGGAAGTAAAAAAAACAGAAGTAAAAGGCAGGAGTCTCAGTCAAATGTAATCTTCGAGTATCTGTTTGGCTGACAGATGTGACAGTTATAAAGCTTCCATCCCACCAAGGCACATTTTACTCACTGCTTTTGGCCAGTAACAGCTGGGAAATAGTTTTCGAATCGTTTTATTGGTGCATTTACATTTTGATTTATCCAGAGCGGCTTTGCTCAAGGGCCCAACGGTGGTAACTTGGTGGTTCTGGGTATCACTCATCGATCTTCTAAATGACAATCCGACACCTTAACTACTGAGCTCATACTTCCCCAGTGGGACCTTTAGGAAATAAACTAAATCTGTTCAAATTATAGTAGCGCGGTGGAGTAGTGGTTAAATACTGTTGCCTATAGCAACAAGCTCCCGGGTTCGATTCCCAGACAACGGGTCGTTTTCTTGCGTGGGGTTTTCTCCAGATACATGTACATTAGGTTGATTAAAGATTCTAAATGACACCTACAATTGAGTATGTGTGTGTTATTTGTCAATGCGTGGCCCTGAAATGGACTGGCGATCTGTTCCAGCAGACCTTAGTGACCCCGGAATTAAGGAATAATTAGGTTAGAAGATAAATGTTTACAAACAAGCTGAAATTAAGCATCGTGTCATCAACACACACACACACACACACACACACATATATATATATATATATATATATATATATACACACCACACATACACCAGCAGCACAATGCCTAAAACACTATGTCAGAATGGATTTGGGTATGTGGTCAATTGGGGTACAACCAGAGCTTGGGCAATTAAAAGTATGGAATGCTTTTAAGTGATGACACCTTTCAATGTGCCGACAGCATTAGATTTACTCAATGCCATAAGCGCTCATCCCCTTTTCTAAAAGGGATATCATACTCTCATTGAAAGCCACAAATCTCTTCCTGCCTTCATGCTGTCCTTTTGTTCTATAGCCTAAAGCCGCTTAGGGCAGACGGAAAGGAAGAGAAGAGGGTGAGAAATGGAATAGGAAAAAAAAAACTTCTTTTGAAGAAATGAAGAAAAGGTTAAACCCCAAACGGTCACTCCATTAGCACTGCCAATATCTAATAATATCGAATAGCTCTGTTTATTAAGGCGATTCGTATGGAAGGTAACCGATTAGAAAAAAAAAGCTCCCCAAATTGTTGTAAAAGGCAGTTACCGTATCATTGAGAGCTGAAATTGTGAGACGTTTGGATAGTCATGGTATGAAAGTGGGTCTAGATACGGGTGTGTTAGAATTCATTGCCACTATAGATTAGTTGCTAGTGGGTCACGCTTTCCGTTCTGGAATCCTCCAGGACTATATTTGATTGACCATTTGATTTGTTAACATGTAATCATGGTGGTCTATATGGTCCTCCAGCTAACGTAAAAAAAGAGCAAAAAGGGGGTTTGAAGTGGGGGGTGGGGTGGGGGGGGGTAAGTACAAGAGATTTAAGTTTTGGTGTTGGACCGGATGGAAAAATTGGGTGGAATGCCCCAACGTAATGCAAGAGTCTTATCCTTTTCATTGCAAGATTGGGAGTTACACCTTGACATGATTCATTCATTCATTCATCTTCTTACCCGCTTATTCCCTCGGGGTCATGGGAGTCTGCTCACATAGGGTGAGAGGCGGGGATACACCCTCGCCAGTCCATCTCAGGGCCACACATAGACAAACAACCATTCACACACACATTCACTCCTATGGACAATTTAGAATCACAAACCCACCTAATCTGCATGTTTTTGGACTGTGGGAGGAAACTGGAGTACCCGGAGGAAACCCACACAAGCGTAGGGAGAACATAAAAGCTCCACACGGAAAGATCCCCGGCCCGGGAATCTAACCCGGGACCGGGGCGACTGTGCTATCCACTATGCCACCGCACCGCCCACCTTAACATGATGTCATCTAAAGTTCTAAAGCAAAACGAAGTTGAAGCTAAGAAAAGATGAACGGATGAGTAACATAACTGCAAAGAAAATGAAAGCAGAGAGAGAAACGGAAGTGAAAGAGACAATAGTCGAACATACTTTCAGTCTCTCCATCTGTGCAATGAACCATGAGACCAGAGATCCATGGCTTCCACATGCATCATCTTGAATGCTCCTAAAAGTATCTCTAATGATGCCCCCCCCCCGCGCCCCCTTTGTTCTAACATTCCTCCTTAACAGGGTACTACCACCATTTGGTTTTTAACAAACGTATGAGTCACCACCACCTCATGCCTCTCTTTCCCCCATCTCTCAATTTCAGTTGAGTGACACTCGTGGAGAAAATTGTACTTCAGAAGCAATGTACATCTCCTACTGCCGCTTACGTACGTGTCGTACTGTCGCTTACGTACGTGCCGCGCTGCCGCTTACGTACGTGCCGTACTGCCGCTTACGTACGTGCCGTGCTGCCGCTTACGTACGTGCCGTACTGTCGCTTACGTACGTGCCGTACTGTCGCTTACGTACGTGCCGTGCTACCGCTTACGTACGTGCCATAGTGCCGCTAGCTTGAACTTATTATCTCACACCTCGGTTGTGTAAAAAGAAAAAAAAAATGAAGGCCATGAGTGATCCTGTAAAGTGAGGTGGTCCCTCTACCTCCGAGCCTCCTAATAAAGCAAGTTTGGGGAGGGGTTGGTTTAGAGGGGGGTTCCCTGGCAGCCTAATTTGAGCGGTACTAAGTAGGATGCGGTGGATGAAGTGGTAAGAAGGAAAAAAACCCCAAAGGAGCACCTGGTTTTCGTCAGATACACACACACACACACACACACACACATTTGTGCAGACTATGAAAGGAGGAGTGATATGAGAGTTTGCAGAACCACTTTGGCCCCAGTGATTTTTGTATTGCCTACTGGAAATGGAAGAGGTGAAGTGAGAAAGAGCGGCGGATGGTGGTATCTAGTGGAGGTAAAATAGTGACCGAATGAGATTCAAATGAAACACACTCATGCTATTGAAAAGAAAAGACAGACACCGTGGTTGGATTTGTAAAACAAAAAGGATGAGAGGATGGGTACAAAAAGGACTTAGCCAGTGTGTACAGTTGTTTTTCTTTTTCTTTTCATTTCATTTTTTTTTTTTTTTTACATTCCCCCTCCTTCCCTCATTTTTTTCTACTTCCAGGGTTGTGAAGCAGACAAGAAACATTCCTCGGGGGGCCCAGGCTTTTCTTGACACGTCTCAGCGTTACACTTTCTTACCCCCCCCCCCTTCCTTGTTCACTTCTTTTCTTCCCCTCCCACTACTCCGACCCCACTCTTCTCTCTCACTTGTCTTTGCCTCTCCACTCTTTTCTTTTGCCCTCTCAGCCCTCATCTACTGTCTGTCCACAGCTCTCTGGCTGATCCTGTCTATATAGCTCTCTTTATAGAAATCACAATAAATCTCTGTTCTTTATAGTGACTTCCCCTAACCTTTCCTACTCGAAACCTTTTCCCCTTATATCCCTCTGTTTTCTTCTTCTTTCACCTCGAATCTTACTCATATTCCTCTATTACATCATCAAACCCCCTTTTCCATAGCTTGTCCGAATCTAGGTTTATTTGCTATGGCTCTGTGACTGTGTTGGAGATATTTGTGATTTCTCCCAGGCTCTGGAGGGACCCATGGAGAGAGTGTGTTTTGTCCTGCAAACAACACACACACACACACACCCCTCTATCTTTCCCTCCTTTACGCTCTACTGATTTCCACCATTTCGGCTGGATCAAGGTGAAAGAGTCGGGATTTGTTCACGGAGTGTCTTTTAGGGGAAAGACAATGCAGGCATAGTAAACACAAAAAGGAGGAGGAGGAGGAGGAGGAGCAGGAGCAGGAGGAGGAGGTGTTGAGGGCTTAGTGAGCATATGAGTCAGCAAGACACACAGGTGGATGGCTTTGCGTGGTACTGGGTGGCTGGGAGGTACTTCCTGTGGAAAATGTGGCAATTTAATCTTAGTTTTTTATTTTTTTTATTTGTTTTTTTTTTAGGTGAGCCAGAGAGAAGTGAAACACAAAGCAATAACGGACTAGCTTACCAGATGAGTCGTAAAAAAACAAACAAAAAAAAACACAGGAAGTCATGAACTTATAAATAACTCTTAAGTTTTCATACAGAAAGACAAGATATTTTTACGGGTTTTTATTTATTTATTTTTTTTTTTTTTTGCTCGATTCAGTTATTTTATAAGCAAAGCAAAAACTATTAGCCTGCACTTGCTATCATTTACTATAATAAACAATACCACAACACCCTGTCCCTCTTTTAGAACATTCATTTCCCAGTAGGGCGGCGCTGTGGTGTAGTGGATAGCATGGGCGCCTGAGAACAAGAAGGTCCCGGGTTCGATTCACGGGCCAGTGAAATTTCTGTGCGGAATTTGCATGTTCTCCCCACGCTTGTGGGGTTTCTTCCAGGTACTCTGGTTTCCTCCCACAGTCCATAAACATGTAGATGAGGTGGATTGGTGATTGTAAATTATCCATAGGAGTGAATGTGTGTGTGAATGGTTGTTTGTTGAATGTGTTGCCCTGAGATGGACTGGTAACCCGTCCAGGGTATACCCACGCCTCTCGCCCTACGTGTGCTGGGATAGATACCAGCAGACCCCTGAGGCCCCGAATTAGGGAGTAAGTTGGTAAGAAGATGAATGAATGAATGAATGAATGAATGAATGAATTTCCCAGTAATTTCTGTTATATTTTAAAAAACATTTATAGTTATGATATAAAAATGTCCAAGTGGCAAATATTTCAACTCAAAATCCGATAAGAAAAATAGATACAAAATAAAAAAGCAAACATTTGTTCATTAAAAAAAAAAATGAAGGTCTTTATTCGTCACGCTTTGTTGTTTGTTCCGTCTTACAATCCTGTGATCTGAAGGTACCTTGGTTAAGACATTTATTTGTGTACTGCGACCTTTTCAGCATTAAATGCGACCACAGATTAAACCCACAGTCAGTCTGGAGGGTAAAGCGTGGGGACCTCCAAATTTTTATCTATTGGGTCGAGTCGAATGGAGGAATATGACACCACATGAAAATGAAGCAAGACATTAACAGGGAAAACGCAGGTGTAGGTTGTTATATATATATTTCACCCTAAAGGCTCTTTAAATACACATGACCTGCATGTCTGTACGCACCTACATACACCCCCCCCTCTCCTATACACACACACACACACACACACACACACACACACACACACACACACACACACACACACTTACACACACACTAATTTCCAAATGTTGCCATATGTTATCCCAGCAGCGTTCTTCTCTGCAGCATCTAACGTCACTAACCTGTAAATTCCGAGAGGTTCGATTCAAAAAAAGGGACTTCAAGGAACGGCCGGAGGCTCATGAGAGACAAGAACAAACACTTGCGTTGAAGTTCTAATGGAGTCTCCTTCAGTTGAGTTGGACATATTACACCAGAGAACTCGATCAATAGACACTTAATTCGAGAGGCCTCTAGGGGCAGGGTTGCCGAACACGGGTCTGAGAGCGTTCACGCTGCTGAGCCAGACTGATTTATTTATTTAGTTTTTCTTTTGGACTAAAAGTCTGTTGAACATTTGAGTTAGTATCTTGTTCTGATCACATTCGGGCTGTTTTAGGGCAGATGGGACTTTAATCAGGTTGGGGTGTAAGAGACAGTGGGGGCTCAAATGGTTAAGGTGACGAGTTGTTGATCGGTAGACCAGGAAAAAAACCTTGGCTCAATTCCACCACTGTTGGGTCCTTAAGCAAGACCCTTAACACTTCCGGCTCCAGGGGGCGCTGTACAATAGCTATTGTATAGCTATTCTATATGTTCTACTCTGTAGAATCATGTACTTGACAAATAAATTCACTTTCTTTCAGGTTAATTGTTAAAGTTAATTTATTTAAAATAAAATAAAAAGTGTTCATGATAAGATGTAAAATGTATTCATCTTCTGTACCCACTTATTCTCTTTTAAAGGGGGTCTACTGGAGGGGTCTGCTGGAACCTATCCCAGCTCTCTGAATGGCAAAAAGCAGGATGGATAAACTTTAGACAGGTCACCAGTCCATCACAGTGCCACACACAGACTCCGATAAGCAATTTAGAATCATTTTCAATGTTATTGTTTTTGGACTGTAGGAGGAAACCGGAGTACCCAGAGAAAACCTACAGCGAGATCATGCACACACTCCATACCGAAAGACCCTTTGCCTGAGAATGGAATCCGGCGCTAACCGCTAAGCCACCGTGTCACTTTGATAAGATTCATATGTGGGTTTATCTCTTGGTCTGGGGACGGCCGTCAATATATAACAATACACAAAATGAAATTTAGAATATACCGCTCATGGAGTCTTTTTCATCTAAACTCTTCTTTTGAAATCAGATCATACGCGACTGCTCGACTGAACACAGCATAAACACTCAAGTGCAACAGTATAGCACAATCATTCGAACCCTAAACCGCCAGATAAACTATACTTTCCACCAAACGTAAGCTCTTTCTTCAGATTTACCAAATATAGTTTGGCTTATTTTAGACGTGAAGGAAGAAACCATGTTTCTGTGTGTGTGTGTGTGTGTGTGTGTGTGTGTGTGTGTGTGTGTGTGTGTGTGTGTGTGTGTGTGTGTG
>JAOTRA010000001.1:3249463-3259983 GCA_026260255.1 Pseudolaguvia tuberculata | reverse complement strand
CCACCTTTCTACGCTCCATCATGTCAGCTAACTCTCTCCCTTTACCAGTCATAGTACCAACATTTAAAGTACCCACCAAACCTCCACTCTCCTACACTTCTCCTTTGCCTGCCATCTCCGTAGACGTCTTCCTCCTCTCCTCCTCCTCGTTTGGCCAACAGTAGCCCAATTTCCACTGGTACCCTGTCGGCTAACAGTACATGTGGCGGTTTTTGTTAACGCGGGCCGCGACCGATCCAGTATGAGATTCTGATTTGTGATCCGCATATTTGATTTGGCGCAGTTTTACGCTGGATGCAACCCTCCCCAATTATCCGGGTTTGTGGCCGGCACTAAGAATGCACTGGCTTGTGCAACACTAATGGCTGGGTTCTGCCAAATTCTATAAGTGCAAATGTAAAACTTAGCTAGGTTAAAAAGAACACGTGCAGCTGCAGTCTGAATCATCTGTAGAAGAAGAATTGTACACAGAGGTGGACCTTTCAGGAGCAAGTTGCAGTAGTTGTAAGAACTATGACTCCGGAGGACCGCCTGCAGAGGGTGCCCTCGCCCGAATACTAGGGAACTACTTCCTGGCTGAGCAAATTGGGTGTGGGCTTCCTATATAAACAGGTGGCCTCCTGGAGTGCATTGCGAAGTAATGTTGCCCTAGGCCTTTACCGAGCGCTGTGTTTCTAGATTCTTGGATATAACTTTGGATATTTGACCTTTGGATTACGGACTTTGACTACTCTCTTTGAATACTGATTTGGATACTGGTTGCCTTCCCTTATTTCCCCTTTCCTAAATAAAAATATTTAGTGATCTACTGCATCATGGATTTATCTGATTATTCACAGACAGCCCGGTTACAGTAGCTTAGTTTAGAAATTACAAGAGACTGCACAAGCAACTGAGCATGTAGAAATGAAATGCAACTGAAATGTAATTTGGTTTTGCAAGGGTTAAGTATCAGTTGGTGAACTGCCATCATGATATGTTTGCCAGTCAAGCTGAGATCCTGGTAGGAACTGTCGTGTCTGATGGAGAAAAGGAAAAGTTGAGAGTCATCAGCATAGCGATGGTAGGTGGACCCATGTGAGGAAATAACTTTGCAATGTGAGTGAATTTATAGAGAGTGAAAAGGAGAGGACCAAGAACTGAGCCTTGAGAGACACCAGTGCACGGAACGGATGTTGTTCCTCTTGTGTGGGTTTCTTCCGGGTACTCCGGTTTCCTGCCACGGTCCAAGAACATGCAGATGAGGTGGATTGGTGATTGTAAACTGTCCATAGGAGTGAATGTGTGTGTGAATGGTTGTTTGTCTATGTGTTGCCCTAAGATGGACTGGCGACCCGTCCAGGGTGTACCTCCGCCTCTCGCCATATGTGTGCTGGGATAGGCGGTAGCAGACCCCTTGACCCCGAATTAGGTATTAAGCGGGCAAGAAGTTGAATGAATGAATGAATGAATGAATGAATGAATGAATGAAAGAATATTCTCTCTCCCCATCTTATCTTTCTCAAATCTTACTGCCTTGATGACACCTTCTCGTACTATTTTCTAGGAGGATGCAGAAGCTTCTAGAAAAAAGTATTTTGCCATGGATGTTTTGTGGACGTTTCATTCAATATCCATTGTACCTCCGACTCCTCTACAAATGTGTATCATTCTCAAACATATCCTGGATGAAGCTCTGACTCTCCTGATTCATCTGTTTCCCAGCATTGTGGCTAAATAGAACCACCGAGCAACATGAGATCAAGCAAAGTTAAGGATGAACGGTCTGGGGTCAGGCCAAATCCTGAGGAGAAGAAATTCAGGACAATGATGGAAGGGTTATAAATCACAACAACAACAAATCAGAAGGTGAAACAAGTAGCGCTTTGTGTAGAAGCTTTTTTTCTCTTTCATGCCATTTTTTTTTCTGGGTTCTTTTTTTTTTTTTTTTTGCACTTCAGCTTCCCTAGTGACATTGAATGTGGTAGCAAACCAAGACTAAAGAGATTTAAATGCATAATGTCTGACAACACACACACACACAATAAAAAGTACACAGGGGGATGCAGACTCGAGTGAAATTGTGTATAAGCTGCCAGATCTACTGAGCTTCTCAGCCGAGGATCTGTGGAGGGATCCTGAAAGTCATCGTGTTAAGTTAATAGATGACTGGCGCTTGCCGAACGTGTTTCCTCATCGTTCCCCTCTTTCATCACAATCTGGCTTAGAAGTGACAGTATCGCATTCAACAAAGGGATTGGGATGTACACCAGGAGAATATACTTCAGTCCTTATTATTTCACATTATTCCCACTAATGAATCTTAAAACAAGATACGATGCCTAAATAGCTACGCTAGCCCCGAGTGCAATACAAGCACTTGATCTAATATGGATTGCAACAACTCTCTCTCTCTCTCTCTCTCTCACCTACACAAACACACACTGTCACATACTCAACAAAATAAAGAGATTGGTTTCAGGCCAAAGGTCAAAAATACCCAAATTAATAAAAAAAAGACAATAAGATCAATTTGGGATTATAGCAAAAAAAAACAAAAAAACACTAATACTTAAATTTGGTTATTTGAAATTAAAATCTGTGACGAGGGAGCATCAAAGAAGGTTCTAAATTATCCCATTAAAAAAAGACAGGAGAATCCTTGCAATTTTAACCGGTGTGAAAAAAGACAAAAAAGAAGCTGCAATCTCTTAGGGACCCAGATTAGAAACATACACTCATTATTCTGTCTCAGTGGGTGTCTAAACCCCCCAAAAATCCCGCTTCTATGGAATACACAGAGACATGTTAACCCCAGTACTGTGCTGCTTTTGGAGCTGTGCATTGTTAGCCGACGCAAAATCTTCCAAAAGTTGCAACTAGAATTTTGAGAGTTCATCTGTTTAGCATCGCAAGAGGAACAAAGAAGGAATCAGAGCGTGCGGGTGGAAATATCTGAGGTTTCTCGTGATCTAATATTATTTCTCAAAAGGAGAACAAATAAAAACCCAAACTATCGGAAAATAATCATGTTTTTTGGAATAGATATAAAAATCTCTTCTTTCTCAGAATTCATTCATTCATTCATTCATTTATCGTATTACCCGCTTATTCCCTAATTCGAGGTCACGGTGGTCTGCCGATGCCTATCCCAGCGCACATAGGGCGAGAGGCAGGGGTACACCCTGGAATGGTCACCAGTCCGTCGCAGGGCAACACACAGACAACAATTCACACACACATTCACTCCTTTGGACAATTTTGAACCAATCGATCTAATCTGCATGTGGGAGGAAACCAGAGTATGCAGAGGAAACCCAGGCAAACAGCACAGAAAGATCCCCGGCCCTGAGACCTTCTTGTTGTGAGTGAACGTACTACCCACTACACCACCGCTCCGCCAATTCTCAAAATTCGAAGATGCAAAATAATCCAGATGCTGTGAATAAAATCGCCATTTGTTGTCCTTGAGAAATAGAAAACATTAAATGGAAAATTTTATTTCATGATTTACGATCATCTCACACTGAGAATTAAAATGATTTGATCTTAGCAACTCTGTTGTGTATTAAGTCATTGTTATGTTGCATAACATCAAACAATACTGTGCAATGTGTACAGTAAAACTACTTTAAATAGAGCACCAGCGGCGCCGTGACCCAGAAGTGGAAGCAGTTCACTAATATTCGGCCGATGGCGACCTCTGTTGGTGAGTGAAGGCGACCGTTACAATATTACAATATATCATGATATGTATCGTATGGAGGTCCCGGGTTCAAATCCCGGGCCGGGGATCGTTCTGAGCGGAGGTTGCATGTTCTCTTCATGCTTGCGTGGGTTTCCTCCGGGTACTCCTGTTTCCTTCCACAGTCCAAAAACATGCAGATATGGTGGATTGGTGATTGTAAATTGTCCATAGGAGTGAATGTGTGTGTGAATGGTTGTTTGTCTATGTGTGGCCCTGAGATGGGCTGGAGACCTATCCAGGGTGTACCTCTGCCTCTCGTCCTATGTGAGCTGGGATAGGTGCCAGCACACCCCGGTAAGCCTGAATTAGGGAATAAGCAGGTAAGAAGATGAATGAATGAAAAAAAAAATCGAGACACACTGTCATAGCACTTTCTAGCTGCACAGGTTTACACGTTGTGTCGCAAAATGCAAAAACTGGGATAGGCACCAGCAAGACCCTCGTGACCCAGAATTAGAAAATAAGCGGGTAATAAGATGAATGAATGAATCGTATGGTGAGATCCTTGCTAATACATAGACCTACTTCGTTTTCCGTCTGAATTTGAATAAAAGTATGAATAGAATCAAGTTATCGAACCCCATACCTTTTTACATTCCTGTAGTAGGTAGACGTTTGTAGGTCATCTGTAAAGTGAAAATTATTCACTTCCTACCTGATCCAGCTTATTTATTCATTCATTCATTCATTCATTCATTCATTCATCTTCTTACCCGCTTATTCCCTAATTCTGGGTCACGGGGTCTGCTAGCACCTATCCCAGCACACAGGGTGAGAGGCGGGGGTACACCCTGGACAGGTCGCCAGTCCATCTCAGGGCAACACATAAACAAACAACCATTCACACACACATTCTATGTGTGTCTATGGACAATTTACAATCACCCATCCACCTCATCTACATGTTTTTGGACTGTGGGAGGAAACCGGAGTAACTAGAGGAAACCCACACAAATGCATTTTCCTCTAACATGCAAACTCCGCACAGAAAGATCCCCAGGCCGGGAATCGAACCCAGGACCTTCTTGTCATGAGGCGACCGTGCTATCTACTACGCCACCACGCCGCCCCTATTTATTCATTCATTCATTGTTGTTTAATGCCATACCAGCCCCCAGACTTCAGGCCGACTTCATATTTATACTTAGGTTTATGAGTTGCTTGGACTAAGTATGCATATTTTGGATTGTAGGTGGAAACCAGAGTACTCTGAGTAAACCCATGTAAGCACAGGGGTATATGCAAACACACAAATACCCCTGCCTAGGAATCAAATCCGGGAACTTCTTGCTGTGAGGTGACAGCGCTCCCCACTAAGCTCTCTTATTCCACATGTTGTCCTTTGAAAGAAATAAGTCAGACATCAGAACCTTGCTATAAAAGCAAACCATGTTGCCATTACCTCAAATAACAAGCTTTTTAGTATTGGTTTTTTTTTTTATTAATTTTGTTTTGTAGACATGGAAAAGTAAATATTGCGGCCACATCATGTGACCTGATGAGTTTTGTAAACAATCTTTTCCTTTGGCTTTCAAGTCTAATGACCTAGAATGACTAGCAGTGTTTAGTAAAGAGAATTAATGAGAGTTTGGTCCAGGGTGTACCCCCGCCTCTTGCCCTATGTGAGCTGGAATAGGCACCAGCAGACCCCGGTGACCCCGAATTAGAAAATAAGCGGGAAAAATAAGTATAATGAATGAATGGTCAGATTGAAGACAACCCCAGTCCTGTTCTTCTAATTATCACCTAGAACTAAATTGACCCGTCCAGGGTACCCCCGCCTCTCACCCTAGGTGAACTGGGATAGGCGCCGACAGTGAATGAACTAAACCCGGTAAGAGTACTAATAGAATGACTAACCGAGAGCCGGTTCTCAGAGTTTGATTTGTTTACGCAGTTTATGTTTTACCATGGTTCAAAGATGCTTTCTGTGCCTTGAAAGGGAGACATGAGTTACATAAGAGGTCCTGACCACAGTAACGACCCTTTTCCTCGCTCGAAAATGGGAACAAAGAGGAGGAACCGTGGTGAGTTTCCTTCCAGACAAAGCGTGGAATTAAGGTCAACAAGTGGGCAGGGATGGTCAGAAGGTCAGAATGGTAGACCTAAGTGCATTGTTAATGGAAAAAGAAAATATGGATTAGGGTAGCATATCGCGTTCAACAAAAAACCTTCCCCCCACCCCAGCTAGTATTTATGTAGATGCCATCAATTCACCCTTCTTGCCCTTCCATACCCCCTCACCCACCCATTGGTCCTTATATCACAGGCTTGCTGTGTTTTAAATGCTGCCACGTCTTAGTAACAGGCAGATCTGGGTAGGTCCAGCTACCTTGTGCAGACAGTAGCAATTATTGTAATCAACAGCTCTGCCCAATTATAACTTCCTGCTCATTATGCCCCAGGGGCCCCGCAGTGCAACTTACAAGAAAATTAAGTGGCCACGTCGCTTTGCATAACTTAATTTGAAATGACAGGGTATGACATAGGGGGCTTCTGACCCTGCCAGCAATCGGCCCCATGTGTGGCAACAATTTACACTGCTAAATTGCTTCCAGACAGCCTTTCATGGAAGCAAAGATGAGCCTATGTAGAGCACTAGCACCTTCCAATGTCCAGTTCACTGACACAGACCAGTGCAGGAATCTTTTTCACTCAATGATATATTTTAGTGTCCAAAGAAGTCATCCATCAAGACTTGTCTCTAATCCGGTACATAATGGGTGTAATAAACTTCCCTATAATGTCTAAACACCAACATTATTATTATTATTATTATTATTATTATTATTATTATTATTATTAATACATTCATTCATCTTCTTACCCGCTTATTCAGTAATTCTGGGTCACGGGGGACTGTTGCACCTATCCCAGCTCACATAGGGCGAGAGGCGGGGGGGTACACCCTGGACGGGTCGCCAGTCCATCTAAGGGCCAAACAACCACTCACACACATATTCACTCCTATGGACAATTTGCAATCACCAATCGGCCTAATCTGCATGTTTTTGGACTGTGGGAGGAAACCGGAGTACCCGGAGGAAACCCACACAAGCGCATGGGAGAACAATCTCCGCACAGAAAGATCCCAGACCCAGGATTCGAATTCGGGGCCATCTTGTTGTGAGGCGACCGTGCTATCCACTACGCCTACGCGCTGCCCCCTAAAGGTGCTTTTTTTTATGTACAAAATTATATTTTAAAGGCTTCATATTTTAACATCGTAAACTTGAGTGATTCAGCCAAGACTGAATGCAAAATATACAAGAAGGTCTAGGAGTGCTGCCTGGTTGGTCTCGACAGAACGTAGCAGTTTTCCTCCTCATACAAAAAAGCTACATATTTCTGCCGGTAGTCTATTGAATGACTATATTCCGAATAGTAAATACTATAAATCTCCATTTAGCACCACACGTAGCGCAACAAACAATAAGATGCAACAAAAGCTCATTGTTCATTGGGGTGAATGGCAGGAATTCAATTAACGTTAAAGCGTACACATTATCTACAAATTCCAGGTGAGGAAACAGGAAGCATTGTGGAACAGGTTCTTTCAATCTTTTTCTTGTTTTATTTTATTTTATTTATTTTTTTACATTCCAATGAAAAACATTTGTTAAGGTTTCCTGATTAGAACAAAGCCAGGAGAAGAAAATGCAATATCTGTCAAACACTCGCTGTCTCTCTTTGTCAAGACGTTGCACTTTTTATTTCTTTTTTTTTTTTTTTTAATTATTATTTTCTCTAGTTCAAAAAAAAAAAAAAAGGAGAAACCTAGGAGAAAAAAAATTGTACTTCATTAATGCAGGACTGATAAATTATAGGCAGGCATAATTAAAGTTAACAGATGAGGACATATGTAGAAATGTTTTGTTAGCAGGCGGAGAGATGGATGAAGGCAGTGAGTAATTGCTTTGGATTAATTATTTGGAAATGGAGAGTTCACGAGCGTTCCACTCCTAAGGGGGTTCTGGGATAGTATAAGGACAGATGGATGGACGGAAAGAGATAGAGAGTGAGAAGGAATAAATAAGAACATGTCCACGGATTGCGTCTCACTCCGTGGAAACTGATAGCAGGACAGGCTGAACTATTTAAAAGTGCGCCCAAGATAATCATTAACAAAAAAAAAAAAAAAATGCATGACCAGTAAGGAGAAAAAGAGCTTTGAGATGGGGGTTTCTATATAAAGGTTCTAAGAAAAAAAACTAGATAGCAACTTTATGAATAAAATGAAATGGAAAATAAACTTTTCCAACCAACTCCAGTGTAAAGTTTGGAATTTCCTACAAAAGTTACAAATGTCAACCTTTACTAAACAGTAAAAGGTGAAAAAACAACCCCCACACACTCCACCAGCCATGGTATTACTCTCCCAAGCATTCAAGCGTAACCCCTACCTCTCACCCACAAAAAAAAAAAAAAAAAAAAGAAAAAGAAAGGCTGAGTGAATAGCAGTGAGGGGGATGAAAAGAGAGTCCCAGAGCAGGTAGAACCATCTGTCTTAAATATCCAACCCAGATGTCAAGAAATCATGCACTGGCCAGGATCGCCTTACATAAGTAGTTTACCATGTGAAGAAATAATTTTGTCATATTAATTGTCGGTAAACTGGCCCAAGAATTTAGAACCCCTGGCCGTTACTTCACAGGTGGCTTCTTTCACTCAAAGAGAACAAAGTGGGGTAACCGGATTCTGATCAAAAGAAAGATTGACATAAATAAAGAGTCTTCAGGAATGCATTGTGCAAACAAAATATGAACAGGGCCTCTGAGCATTCTATTCCAAAGCTACAGGGGAGCCAGAGCGGTGGTGGTGGTGGTGGTGGTGGTGGTGGTGGTTGGGGGATGCACAAGGAAGGAAGGAAGGAAGCAAGCGAGGTAGAGAGTTACGCGGGGAATAAACGATTCATTTCCTATCAAATTTATTTTGTGTTCGGAAGAAATGGAGGAGAAGTTAATGAGATTTTATGGACAAGCCAGGAGTCTCAGGTTTGTCAATATAGCGTAAAGTGTATATCAAACCCCAATTTAAGAAAAAAAATCGGGACGCGCGGTGTTGTAGTGGATAGCACGGTTGCCTCACAACAAGAAAGTTCGATTCCTGGGCCGGGATCTTTCTGTGCGGAGTTTGCATGTTCTCCCCGGTTTCCTCCGGGTACTCCGGTTTCCTCCCACAGTCTAAAAACATGCAGATGAGGTGGATTGGTGATTGTAAATTGTCCATAGGAGTGAATGTGTGTGTGTGAATGGTTGTTTGTCTATGTGTTGCCCTGTGACGGACTGGCGACCTGTCCAGGGTGTAACCCCGCCTCTTGCTCTATGTGAGCCGGGATAGGTGCCAGCACACCCCGGTAAGCCTGAATTAGGGAATAAGCAGGTAAGAAGATGAATGAATGAAAAAAAAAATCGAGACACACTGTCATAGCACTTTCTAGCTGCACAGGTTTACACGTTGTGTCGCAAAATGCAAAAACATCTCTTCGATACATCCCACTGTCTGTACTCTGTTTGCTCTCCATTTAAGGAATTAAGGCCATGAAAGAAAACAATGTGCCATTGCTTGTGTATACAATACCATATGAGGACTTTATGGGTGACGGGGTTAGATCAGTAAACCTCCTGCCAAGACCTCCACTTTTAGAATTTCCATAACAGAGTGAAAAGATCAACAGAAACCCAAACAAAATAAAAAAAATCACACACACACACACACACACACACACACACACCACAGCTAATTAGATTAAGTGGATAATACTTAGTTTTCATGGTTGCCATCGTTTTATCTTTATTTTTAGAAGAAAAAAGGTTTTGAAAATACAGACAAGGTCATAGCGTTCCTCATGCTATGGCAACAAATAGAAATGAAATGGTATTCATATTCGTTATATCATGGCAACCTAAAACGTCTAAACATGACGCTGACGAGTAAAACATTTTAAGACATTAGGTAGCTATAAAATGAAACTTTAAGCAATTGTAATTCTCTACTCGTCATGTTATTGGAACATAAATTATATGTTAGGGAGGCATGGTGGCATAGTGGTTAGCACAGTTGCCTCACCGGTTCAGGAATCTTGCTGTGTAAAGTTTGCATGTTCTCCATATGCATGCATGGGTTTCCTCTGAGTATTCCGGTTTCCACAGGGTCAGTGGCTGTTTTTCCGGGGTGTACCCCTGCCTCTCACCCTATGTGCACTGGGATAGGCTCTAGCAAACCCCTGTGACCCCAAATTATTGAATAAGTGGGTTATTCGGTGTCACAACGTAACATTTTAACCTCAGTAATAGTCGCATTATAACAATGTTGCTTCAAGAAGCTCTAAATCTCTACAAGCCACAATTTTACAGAACGTAAATGTGATTTTCTGTAAATTTGTCACAATAAACAACAGTGCTAGTCGTGTTACATCTACGTTATTATGTGGCAAAAAAAAATCTTTGCAAGTTATGTTATAGTTACAGAAAAGGAAAGGGGAAAATTGTTAGTAGTCATTTATAGATACTAGATACGATGTAGCTTTAAATTGAATTAGTACTTTTAACATTGTAACATTGTAACGTTGTCGTATCGGTACTTGTTTGGAATTCACAATTTGTAACATAGGGGATGTCGTAGTGGTTAGCTTGGTCGCCTCACTACAAGATGGTCCCAGGTTCGATTCCCGGGCCGAAGATCTTTCCGTTGCGGAGCTTCCATGTTCTTCCCGCGCTTGTGTGGGTTTCCTCCAGGTACTCCGGTTTCCTTCCACAGTCCAAAAACATGTAGATGAGGTGGATGGGTGATT
>JAOTRA010000001.1:3227018-3238446 GCA_026260255.1 Pseudolaguvia tuberculata | reverse complement strand
GTGTGTGTGTGTGTGTGTGTGTGTGTGTGTGTGTGTGTGTGTGTGTGTGTGTGTGTGTGTGTGGGTGTGTGTGAGTGAGAGAGAGAGAGAGAGAGAGAGAGAGAGAGAGAGAGAGAGAGAGAGGGGGAGGGAGAGAGAGAGAGAGGGAGAGAGAGCAGAGACACAGCACAGGTCCAAAAAAGAAAAAAGAAAAGCTGTCTTATTTCTTATATCAAACACAGACAAAGAATTATACAAAAGACTGAGACAGGCTAGTCAAACAAAAACAGGACAAATGAAAGGGGAGGAAGCGTGCTCATAAAATCCAGGAAGACTGTGACAGATATTAAAACAGCAAAGCTCTCCTGGAAGGTAATATGGAGAGATTAGTGGGAGAGGAGAGATGTCGGAAAGAGAACAGGTCATACTGAATTCTTCAGTCTCTGAGCCGTTCGCTGGCCAGAGGGACAAAAAAAGCTCTGTGTTCCAGCCGAAACCGAACACGGCGAGATTTTCGGTGGCAGAAAGATCCAGAAAGATATTGATCTTTGTTGGTATCTTTTACCCCTCAATTCACTTCATTCATTCATCTTCTTACTCGCTTATTCCCTAATTCGGGGTCACCGGGGTCTGCTGGTACCTATCCCAGCACACATAGGGCGAGAGGCAGGGATACATCCTGGACGGGTTGCCAGTCCATCTCAGAGCAACACATAGACAAACAACCAATCACACACATTCACTCCTATGAACAATTTACAATCACCCATCCACCTATTCTGCATGTTTTTGGACTGTGGGAGGAAACCGGAGTACACGCAAGCGCAGGGAGAACATGCAAACTCTGCACAGAATGATCAAACAAAAATTTGAACCCAGGACCTTCTTGTTGTGAGGCAACCGTGCTATCCACTACGCCACCGCGCCGCCCAATTCACTTCACTTTAAAAACAATATAGACAATATCTTTCCTTAGCCAGCAAATAAATAGTGGAGGGGTTATGAATGTTAACAAAGAGGGACACATGACTGTAATGGATGCAGCGCTGCCTGAACACCACAAAAGGGCGCCGTCTCCTGAATTCTGACAAACGGACTTCCTGTTCCGGGTCAGAAAGCATAGGCGCCTAATGTTTCCCTGTTTGAGAGGATTGAGAACATTTTGGACCATTACCAATGGAACAATACATTCATTCATTCATTCATTCATTCATTCATTTTTGGACAATGGGAGGAAACTGGAGTACCTGGAGGAAACCTACGCAAGCGTAAGGAGAGCAGGCAAACTAAGCACGGAAAGATCTCGGTCTGGGAATCGAACCCGGGACCTTCTTGTTGTAAGAAGACCATACTAGCCACTACACCACCGCACTACCCGGAATGATATTATATTCATTCATTCATCCATCTTCTTACCCACTTATTCCCTAATTCAGGTCCACAGGGGTTTCCTGGAGCCTATCCCAGCACACATAGGGCGAGAAGCGGGGGTACACCCTGTACGGGTCACCAGTCCATCTCAGGGCAACACATAGACAAACAACCATTCACACACACATTCACTCCTATGGACAATTTACAATCACCAATCCACCTAACCCACGCAAGCACTAGGAGAACATGCATACTCTGGGAATCAAACCCGGGACCTTGTTGTTGTGAGGCGACCGTGCCGAAACATTTGCAAAAAAAAAAAAAAACAGAACAGAATCTTACAGTTGAAATGTTCCTTCTTTTACTTTATGACTTACTGGATGGATGGAAACAGATCAATTTTCCCACTTGAAGAAAATCCAAGCAGTTTTTACAGGTCTGGAGGTGTAACGAATCGTTTGCCCCTGTGTTTTCTGCATAAATATAATCCTAAATAAACAAAATGTTTGATTTAGCAGTGTATCGAAGCGAGCGTCACCAGACAAGAGATTCTCTGATTTACGTTCAATCCTGGGGCAGCTTCTGAGTAATCCAATCCCACTCCCCTTACAAGAAAGAATTCTTTTCATAGTTTAGACCACAAATCAAAAATTTCTCTTTGTCACAAGCATATTAAAGTGATATTTTTTACAACTTTATCGAGGGAGGTGGAGAAAAAGATTGAAAGAAAAAAGTAAAAGGCAGAACTGCCTAAATTGGAGGAAATGGAGGAAAGATTTCACCCAGATGTGCCACTCGCCTCAAAATGAAACAAAGACTTCTCTACACTTTGGCTGTCTATACGTTTGGGATGGAACTGATGGAGATCGTTCACGGCTCATTTAAATATGACGAAGAGGCACATGTGGATGAAGGGAGGGGTAATTACAGCTTTTCCCCTACCAATGACATGCTAAATGTATGGCTACTCTCTCGATAGCAATCTTTTCCCATCAGCCGGTCACTCACCTCCAATCACCGTGCACTACAATTTGACTGTCTTTTGCCACTTCCTTGTGCATTTCAAGGTTTATGAGTTCTATTTTTTTTTTTTTTTACTTTTCTGCTAATGAAATATTAAATTGTTCTAACAATAATAAATCACTGCCATTTCTTTACCCACTCTGTGAAAATTCCTTCTTCTTCCAATATGAATGCATGCAAAGGAAATTGAGTATTCAGCAATGTTTCCTAGCCTAAAATGATAAAAGCTTTTAATTTGTTTACTTTGTTTAGCATCGTGGATCAATACGATTTTCAACAGGTTTCGAATCAGCCAATCGTGTTGCAGCAGCACAATTCACAAATCTGTGTTTTTTACATACAGCTTTTTGAATACAGGGAATTCGATCGTGCCTCGGTGGTTAAGGTGTTGGACTAATAGCAGAAAGACCTGGGTTCGATTCCCAGCTCCACCAAGTAACCACTGTGGGCCCTAGATTAAGGCTCTTAACCTTTGATTGCTTAGTTGTACAAAAGCGGATAAGAGCATCAGATGTACATGTAATGAATGCTGAAATAGTAAAACTCAAATCATCACTCTGTGCAACCGTGTTGAAGAGAAAAGTATCGCAAAACTTTGCAACTTAAGTCGCATAAGCTGCATAACAAGTGAGGAGCTTAATCACATTCGGTTGCTTCTTTTAAAGTCCATGATAGAAAGTTTGATTTGTTTTGAAAATTTGATGAAAGCCACTTTATTTGGTCACATACAGGATTAAAGAGTAGAACATATAGTGGAATGTTTTTCTTCGTATATCCCATATTAATAAGTTGGGGGTCCGAGCGCAGGGTCAGCTATTATACATCGCCTACTGGAGCTGATAGGGTTAAAGGTCTTGCTCAAGGATCCAACAGTGGCAGACTTGAGCCCAGGGCTTCCTTGGCGGTGGTGGGGCTTGAACCCAGGTCTTCCTGGTCTTCCCTGATCAACAACTCGGCACCTTAACTATTTGAATCACCACTGTTCTATAATTCAAACATTTTGTATTTTTTGATGGCTTTGATGGCCATTTATTTATTTTTAAAAATCCTGTCGAATCCAACCAATCGGATTACGTTTCTGTGTGATATGCGTGTTCATAGAACATCTGATATTAGAACAAGGATTATAGAGGAACACGTATATGGGATGGGATGCCAGGCAGCATGAGAAATTTACAGATGACGAGTTCCTTACCGGAATGTGGGACAAAACCAAAATACACCAAAAATAGACTGAGTTCTAGACCAATCTGGCAACCCTGGAGCTGTTGAACACAAATGAGTTGTAAATGGAATGGATGTATTTTTTTTATTTTCTTTCTTAAAAATAACCTTGATTAGGTGTAATAAACATGTCAGCGAGTGGAATTTTAATAGCGGGGGGGGGGTTTTCTTGTAATGTCTACGATGTGAGAAATGAGCGATCTTTCAATTAGCTTTTGTTTTATTTTAGTTTGTTTTGTTTTGTCTTTTTTCACCCTTGCTGCTATTACAGAATGGTCTTTTTTTTTTAATTACTTGTATTTTGCAAGAATGATAAATCAGACCACTTTTCTTTTCTCCCCAACAGAAGTGTTTAGGCTCAGCATGTTCTTGTTGAATGTTATTTTTATCAGGACAGTTTCACTCTACAGATTGTCTTCTTTTTTTTTTTTTCTTTTTTTTTTTCTTTTTCCCTTTTCAAACAGAGCTAAACATTCTTCCTGAATATTCTTCTCCGAAGCAGACAGGGAAATTTTTTAAAGTGATAGTGTGTAGAAGGGAAAAAAAAATTGCTTGGCCATAAATTCATTACAGGGGCCCGGCAGGATTTATAAACACGGCGAGATGTTGTTTAAAATATCTGACTTAACAGATTACAGATATAAACTTTTTACTGTGGGGAAAGCGAGTTCGAACCGTGCTGTGTTTACACCGGGGGAGTCAAGGTACACAAACGCCTTAAGCGACTTCTTGGAGCCTTAAGCGACTAAAAATGAAATAAACATTCCATAAAATAAACACCGGGGGCACTAGTGTATAACCCGGACTGAGAACACAGACCTCCGAGCTGTTCTTCTTTCTCAGGTGACTATTAAGGACCTGATTGTGGATGAGCTGCAAAGAGCATGCACCCCCAAATTCCACAAACACATTCTCATATTGAATGATAAAAAGAAAAGAAACATTGAGGCATTTGTTGATTTATTTCCTAAAGAATAATCAAAAGGTTGGACAAGGACACAAATAGCTTTCAGGTACACCATGTGCTAGAGCGTGGTGTGTATTTGTTCTGGATATTTATTCTATCTGGTCTATAATAAAAGACTCCCTGGAGACGATGTGTTTGGTCGAGTATCCTTCCAAAGTGCATTTCCTGGCATTATGGCTGTGTCTCTATCCTAACAACACAGACTGGTGCCAGGACCACCCGTTGAGAATCAGCACGCTGCCAATAGCTAATGGCAGGTAAGCGAACACAGCTCATAATCAAATCTCAATCACTTACAGTATTAATGCAGGTTTACCTACGGGACCAAAGCTAAGAGACAACATACTCACAACAAGAAGGTCCCGGGTTCGATTCTCAGGCCTGGGATCTTTCTGTGCAGAGTTTGCATGTTCTGGTTTCCTCCTGCAGATTAGGTTCGATTGGTGATTCTAAATTGTCCATAGGAGTGAATGAGTGTGTGAGTAGTTGTTTGTCTATGTGTTGGTTGAGGCGGATTGGTGACCCGTCAAGGTTGTACCCCCTGTCTCACGCCCTATGTGTGCTGGGATAAAAATTAAATGACAGGGAGGCTTGGTGGTTAGTATGGTCACCTCACAACAGGAAGGTCCCATGTTTGATGTTTCTGATTGTAGTTTGGATGTTGCGGGATTACGGAAGCTACAATATTAGATCAGGCTTTTTTCCTAAGCGGTGCCAATGGTAACCTCAGCTACTTGTTCTTGGCTGACAGGAGGGGAAGTAAATGCGGTTTTCTGCTGTTGCTGGTCGGCCTCAAGGTTTGATGTTTGGTACGTTTTTGCTCACAATGGTTGGAATCAGATTAATCCAGTCTTGAAGACTTTCAGTTACAGTTACAGTTTGGCATTTGGTAGACGCTCTTATCCCGAGCGAGTTAAAATTTGGTCTATTTTTTACAACTGAGCAATTAAGGGTCTTGCTCAAGGGCCCACAGTGGTGGCTAGGTGGGAATCGAACCCTGGTCTTTTTGATATTAGTCCAACAAGTTAACCACTGGGCAAAGGAATTTGAACAGATCTGGCAGGGAAGTGGTAGTGCAGTGATAGTGTAAGTGGGAGAAAGAGGACAGAGTAGAATTAATATTGAATTTTTCTGCTAATTTTTGTAGTATATATTTGTCCCTAATGAACATACCGGTGGTGACTAGCACAGAACATCTGCCTAAGAAACTTTAACTGGGATAGGCTTTAGCAGCCCTGTGAACCCGAATCAGGCAATAAGTGGGTAAGAAGATGAATGAATGAATAAATAAAATAATACAGCGAACGCAGATACTCAGCATCTCACTTCCTTTCTTTTTCATGTCCTTTGTTTTGTGTTCATTTTGGTTCTGTAACCCAGACCATTTCCTGTATAAAATTATAACTGAAATTTAAGACAGGACTGAGGAGATATTTACCCATGACACCTAATATTTCTAAAGTCATGCCGATTATATACAGATCAAATAGATCGGTCTCGTCTGCCACCGTCATACGGGGATCTGTAAATGTTTTTAAAATGCTGGTAAGAAGGAATAAAGGGTGTGAGTCAAAACATTTTCTGAAATATGTGTCAGCCAAAGACATGACTAAAGTCCCTGGAGTTTGTGTTGTGTAAATCCAGATGCTGCAATAATACTAACCTACTCATACATCTGTTTATTTTCTGTAGCATATATCCTACACAGGATCATGGGAACCTGGAGCTTAATCCAGGGGACACTACACAAGGCAACAATTTACAGATGCCAATCAGCATCCAATCATATAACACACATCGTTGGGTTTGGAAGGAAACCAGAGAGTCTAAACTTCACACAAAATGGAGATGGAACTGGAAAATTACTATAGAGATGGAAGCCCCAGAGCTGTATGAACATCCTAACCAATGACATGCTAATATAATGAGATTTTGGCTTGGGTGCAGAGGTGGCTAAAGCCTTTAGGGGGCGCTAACCAGAAGGGACATTACGATGCACTAATTATTGACCAATCGTGATTATCCAACACACTAGTGATCGATTTTATTTGTCATCATCTACTAATAGAGCAGTACATTTAAACAATCATTCCATCACGATTGGGAATTATCGAGCAAGAAAATATTTACCGTATTATTTGGACTATAAGGTGCATCAGATTATATGGCGCATTAAGCAGTACCGTATGACTCCGAACACAAGAAAATGACAAAACGGGTCAAATTAAACCAGAAGTGGACGAACGGGGGGCGGCGCGATGGTGTAGTGGATAGCACGGCCGCCTCACAATAAGAAGGTCTTGAGTTCGATTCCCGGGCTGGGGATCTTTTTGTACAGAGATTGCATGTTCTCCCCGCGCTTGCATGGGTTTCCTACGGGTACACGGGTTTCCTCCCACAGTCTAAAAACATGCAGATTAGGTCAACTGGTGATTGTAAATTGTCCATAGGAGTGAATGTGTGTGTGAATGGTTGTTTGTCTATGTGTTGCCCTGAGATGGACTGGCAACCTGTCCAGGGTGTACTCCTGCCTCTTGCCCTATGTGTGCTGGGATAGGCGCAGCAGACCTCCGTGACCCCGGATTCGGGAATAAGCGGGTAGGAAGATGAATAAATGAATGAATCCATTAAAGCCAGTGCCCTTAAAATGCCAATACAAACAATACAAATCTCCATTCAAATGGTGAAGTAAATCTCAGACCTCAACACTTATGTAGGGTTTATTGATCCCATGAGGGAAATTTTTGATTTTCGCATATCCCATCTTAGTAAGTTGAGGGTCAGAGCGCAGGGTCAATTATTGTACAACGCCCCTGGAACAGAAAGGATCCTTGGTGGTGGTGGGGCTTGAATACAGGTCTTCCTGGTCAACTCAACACCTTAACCATTGAGCCACCACTCAGTTGTATCATACGTTACTGCTTGACAGCCTGATTAGCCCAGCTAGCTGGGCGCTGCTAGTGATATGAGAAAGTTGGAATTCAAGATCAAGTCTAAAGCTCATTGAAGGGATACTTGTCATCACATAACTGACATTAAGGAGTTTCATATTTTCTAAAAAATGGTCCCGCCACAAATAAGATCATTTTATACTGTAGGGGTCTCCAAACTTGGTTCTGGAGGGTTGGTGTCCTGCAGAGTTCAGCTCCAACTTCGCTCAACACCTACACCTACAGAATACCTACAAAGATCTTCATTATTTGGTGTGTTTGATTAGGGTGGGAACTAAACTGTGCAAGACACCGGTCCTTCAGGACCGAGTTTGGAGACTCCGGTTTTAGAGTATCAGTTGTTGGTTTTTTACATTAAGGTACTTAAAGAGACAGTGGTGGCTCAAACAGATGAGGCGGCAAATTATTGATCCCAGGAAGACCTGGGTTCTAGCCCAACCACTACCAAGAAAAAGCTGAGCGAAAGTCCACCACCGTTCGTCCTTGATCAAGATCCTTAACCCTTCCTGCTTCAGGGTTGCTGTACATTAGCTGACCCTGCGCTCGGAACTTACTAAGATGGAATATGCAAAGAAAAACATTTCACTATAGGTTGTACTGTGTATAATCAAATAAATTGCCTTTTTATTCTTTTAAAAAACACTACAGCTCTTGCCAAATATATATTTTTTTAGTTAGTTAATTTACTTGAAATCAGCAGAAAAGTACATGGTGTGGTGCTTTGTCTCTAGGGTCTCTCCAATATGGCTTGCATCAATGGGTCGTACTTAGCAGTTGCCACAGTAATTTGCTGCGGAGGAGCTGACATGGTTTTATCTAGTGGTAACAGCATCATGCAGTGAGACTACATGAACAGAACTGCAGGAAAGAGGACGGATTGGTTTAATCAGCAGGGAAGGAAGCAGCTCCAGCTGAGAAATGGACATGCAGAGCAGTTTGTTCATTTCGGATAATAATTTACAGAATAATAACCTAAGCTTGTGATCCTTTACATCAAGTCTGGAGCAGTTGAAATTGTATAAAAATCAAATGACTTTTATTTTGCAAAGTTAATAACCTGCTTAACGTTTAATGCTTTTGCACCAGAACATAATTGAGTGTTGTTTTAAGGTAGAAGATAATCGTGAGAAACGTGTGTCATTGTGTTCCTTTTGGCATCACAGTTCCCATGGTAACAAACACATGTATTCTTCTTCTAGGTTTCCATTCCCTGCCCTTATCTTTGTTTTGTTGCCTGATTGTGTTCTTTTAGACATTTCAAATATTTATAATGCTTAAAACTATTTTATTGTCTTCTTAATACCCCTTTGTCTGCATATTCATTCATTCATTCATTCATTCATCTTCTTACCTGCTTATTCCCTAATTCAGGGTGGCAGAGGTCTGCTGGTGCCTATCCCGGTACACATAGGGCAAGAGACAGGGGGTACACCCTGGACGGGTTGCCAGTCTATCACAGAGTAACAACCATTCACACACACAACCATTCATTCCTATGGACAATTCAGAATCACCAATCCACCTAATCTGCATGGTTTTGGGCTGTGGGAGGATACCGGAGTACCCAGAGGAAACCCACGCATGCGCTGGGAGAACATGCAAACTCCGCACAGAAAGATCCCCAGCCCGGGAAACGAACCCGGAACCTTCTTGTTGTGAGGCAACCGTGCTAACCACTACGCCACCGTTCCGTTTGTCTGTATAAAGTGCTCTGCATAGATATTCTTTATCATATCTACTTCCTGGTTTTATCCCTATTTACAATGTCTTTTAAGTGTTCAATGTTCAGCCTGCTTTCAAACTATTTACCCATGTCCTGACCTTTGCCTTAGACTCTGATATTGATCGAACAGCATTCCCACTGGATAATATAAAAATACTGCCTCATTAATAAGTCATTGTTTTGCCACTTCACCTAATATTAACATACTGTTACTCATTTCCCCTTAAATGCCAGGAGACGTATCATACTTCCTTGTGAGGTGGATCAGCGATGTCAGAGCTTCTCTGCACGAGTCCATCAAAGTGAAGGGTGAATATCTTTATGCTTTCTTATCACAGAAGACATGCCTGGCAGGAGATTTCCCCTCATCCAATCATGTCTCAATAGAAAATGACAGTTTCTGGTAAAAAAAAATAAAATAAAAAATAAATCTGAAAAGGAGATGTGTGGTTTTTTTTGGGTGTAAAGTCGGAACAGAGAAAGTCATTTGGTAGACGAAGTTACATCAGTATGACGGAAGAATCAAAGAAGAAAAAATGAATAAAGTACAAGAAAAAGACACATCTGATATCACTCATTGGACATGATTGAATCTTTCCGAGCAATCAGAACCAAAGACACTTTTCCTTCCAGACAAATTACTCTGATTACCTTATTTATCATTATTTCTTACTCGCTTATTCCCTAATTTAGGGTCACGGGGGTCTGATGGTGCGAAAGGCGGAGGTACACAAGTCGCCAGTCCATCTCAGGGCAACACATAGACAAACAACCATTCACACACACATTCACTCCTATGGACAATTTACAATCACCCATCCACCTCATCTGCATGTGTTTGGACTGTGGGAGGAAACCGGAGTACCCGGAGGTAACCCACGCAAACGTGGGGAGAACATGCAAGCTCCGCACAGAAAGATCGAACCTGGAACTTTTTTGTTGTGAGTCGACCTTGCTATCCACTACACCACCGCACCGCCCACATTATTAGAAAATATTCCAAAGCTAATTATGCATGTTGTTCTATTTTATTATGTATTTTTGTGTATTGTAATCTTTTGTTTGATGAATTATTTTTACTATTATTTTTTTTAGCCACTTTATTTAAATACTGGTTCCCCTGTAACTTTAACCAGTCATGTCACCAGCGTTACAATGGAAACGATCCACATCTGGACATTGATGTAACCGCTCAATAAAGGTGGACAGTAGTGTTACAATGATGACTTTATTGTATAGTGCTAGTTCTAGGTGATCGTTGCTATTAAAATTTTATTTAATTTTATTTTATATACTTTATTGATCCCACAAAGGTAATTCTTCATTTTATATCCCATCTTTGTAAGTCGGTGGTTAGGGTGGCAGGGTCAGCTATTGTACAACAGCCCCTGTAGCAGAAAGGATTAAGTGTCCAACAGTGGCAGACATGAACCAAGGTCTTCCTTAGCGGTGGTGGGGCTTGAACCCAGGTCTTCCTGGTCAACAAATCGGCACTTTCTGCCCCATTGAGGAAATATAAACATGTAAACTCACTGAACAATAAACCAACATTAAATTACTCTTAAACATTGGTCCATGAAGACTAATTGAATAATTATGAGAGAACGATGCAATGAGAAGCTGTGTCTTTCGTTTAATTCGTACCTGAGTTGAATTGTGTCCAGACTTCAATCAACAAAGTTTGATAATGGAAGCTTATCTAAAATAAAAAAAAAAACTAAATGGTGATGGGAATCTTATTAGAAGCCACGAATCAGGTATTAAAGCTTTCTACAAATCTGCAGATATCGAAATAGTTCATCTTTGTCATCGAGTTGAACTTCAGCTATAATCAGCGATGCCTCAAGCTAGTGTGTGTTGAATCAGCTGTCTTTGAATGGACTGGGAAATTGCACTGGAGGAAAGGTAAGCACATACTGATACACTATTGCATTTGGTGAAAGCACCTAATTTCCTGCTGAATACCGCTTCTTCAGAAAAGCAATGTTGTGCGAAGATTAAAGATATCAATTCCAAATTATTCTCAATAAATGAACTTTAATGCTACGTTATCTTTTTCCATGAGTAGGGGAATAAATATATTTTAAAGAAATAATAATTATGCCAAAAAAAATTCTATCTATCTATCTATCTATCTATCTATCTATCTATCTATCTATCTATCTATCTATCTATCTATCTATCTAT
>JAOTRA010000001.1:3162039-3180173 GCA_026260255.1 Pseudolaguvia tuberculata | reverse complement strand
CACACACACACACACACACACACACACACACACACACACACACACACACACACACACACACACACACACACTAATTCCAGTGCATCTGATTGTCTGTAGGCCCCCTAATACAACAAAAAATACTATAACGTTACTACTAGTATTGTTAATACAACTGAAAACAGATCTCTATGGGTCCACCAATGTGCTTGATGTAGCTTCTAACTCCCTGGTAGACATTTCCCTGGTACCAAGCCCTTCATTCGTGTCCATACATGGGGAAAATTTACAGGTAGTATAGTCAAGGACATGGACTTTTCAAACAGCCTCAATAGCCATTGGTTGGAAGTGTCCATCATAACAGCAAAGTCTAAATACAGCATTTACCTCTCATGCACTGCTTCTCACCATCTAACTCTACAAGGGGTTCAGAGAGTCAGCTGCCAAGGGGTCAAGCTAAAATTGGTCTCAGTCAATTTTTTCCCAGCAGTAAATACAGCTGAGCTTCTTCTTCCTTAGCTTACCGAGAATAGCATCTACTACAAGCATGTTGTTGCAGGCTTGCCCAATTTAGCACAACATACAACATCTCACCATCTCCTCTTACTCCGCTGCTGTTAATAGTCTAACCATGCTTGCTAAGACACGTTCCCGTTATATGAAACGCGAAGAATGTTAGCTTACAATGATTTGTATTCATGTCATGTGTGGATTGTGATTATTTGCAACTGTCATAAGTGAAATTAGCTAAAAATATTTTTTTCAATTAAAGTATTTTAATAATAGAACTTCCGATTTATTAAACTACTTATAAAAAACTTGTCAAAGGTGCGAAATGAGATTTGACGCAGTGCGGTAATGGTAAACTTCAACAAGAACCGTGTGTGTGTGTGTGTGTGTGTGTGTGTGTGTGTGTGTGTGTGTATGACATTTCTGTCAATACATTGGGCTCCTCCTACTGGGAACCATCAACCATCAAGTGGGTGTCAAACATCAAGTCTCTGATTGAAAACACACACCAGTGGATGTGCTTCCTGTGACAGCTAAGGGAGTTCAGATAACAAAAGATAATGATTTTGTACATTGTGGTTTTATGTCTGTTATTGAGTCCATACTTGTCTTCTTAATCTCCATATGCTGCCAAAGTCACATTTATTTGCTCTGCTGGGAAAGGAAAATGGTGCGTTCCAGGGTTTGATACCAAGCACCATTAAGCCACAACTGGATAAGGGTGTCCTCCAAATGCCATAGATGTAGATGTTTGACCAGGACAGAACAGGACTATATGGTTCTTTCTCCACCTCCTTGAACATTAAATGAAAAACCCTGTTTTTCTATTTTATATGTGATACATTGGGCGGCGTGTTGGTGTAGTGGTTAGCACGGGCGACTCACAACAAGAAGGTCCCGGGTTCGATTCCCAGGCCGGGGATATTTCTGTAGGGAGTTTGCATGTTTCCTCTGTGTACTCCGTTTCCTCCCAACATGCAGATTAGGTCGATTGGTGCACTGGGATGGGCGCCAGCAGACTCCGAGTTAGGGAGGAAGATGAATGAATGAATGAATGAATGAATGAATGAATGAATGAATGAATGTGATACATTAACACTCATTTATTAAAGCTCACGGGGGTCACATAGGGTGAAAGGCAAGGGTACAACCTGGACAGGTTGCCAGTCCATTGCACGGCCCCACACATAGACGAACAACCTCACACACTCACACTCAATCCCATGGGTAATTTAGAATCACCAACCAAACTAACAGGAAAGGAAACCGGAAAGGTACCCAAAGAAAAACCCATACAAGTGCAGGGAGGACATGCAAACTCCTCACAGATAACCCCTTGCCTAGGAATCGAACCCGGGACCTTCACTACACCACTGCACCACCAACTGATTATATTTTTAATATTATTTATTGTTTCAGAGCTTAACAGTTTCTTTTTTTCTATTATTTTTATTTGACTGAATTCAACACTTATTGTTACACGTGATTCGCACACTTTGGACACGTGATAATTACGTCATCTGTGTCTATTTCGTCAATGTGATTATGACGGATTTGATTAATAGGCGTCTGTATGTAAACGTTTGTCCTCCACTCGGCCGTAAATTCTGTATTTATTTTTAAGGAAAGGGATCCAGTCCGGGAAAAACGCTCAAAATTCATGGAACAGGATGAAAAAAAGATGGGAAAACAAGAAGGTTTTTTAAGGTAAGGGGGCACTTACTTTTGACCAATCAGAACATGCAACTTTCAAAAAAAGTGCAACTCCGTGTTGGTAAAAAAAAAAAAAAGAGGCCACGCCCTCTTTTACAATATCCTCCCTCAGACTTCCGCTCACTTTGTCTGTTTATGACGCTTAGAAACAAACGAGTCGAACGCGGACACACACACACACACACACACACACACACACACACACACGCCGAGCGGTTCCGTCTTTACGGTGCTGCTTTTCGGCGTTTTAAGCGAACGAAGATGCCGTGAGTTCAGTTAAAAAAAGAGATAAATGTTTCCTGTGGTACAGAAGCGTTTGTACAGCTAGCCTGTTGCTAACGCCTGTGGAAAAAAAGTTTCCGGCTAGTAATTGAACGTTTCACACCTTCTCGTTGTTTCTTCGTTTGTGATGGTGCTTTTAATCGACGGATGTGTTTTTACTGTGAAAAGGTTGAAAAGAGGACATGCTGGACATTTCTGTTGGACTCGGACACTTTCAGGGAGCGGCGCTCATGTGGAAATGTGTTTTTGTTCTGCTGCTAGCTGACGGAAACGCGTTTTCTTTTTAAGCCCTTTTTTAACGTGTTTAATTTAATTCGATTTTTTAAATATATATTTCTGTATGTATAAATACAAAAGATTTAGTTTTAATTCTCCCCAGCTAAGATTAGATCAGGTCCAGCAGTAAATCCTCTGAGCGGATCTGGCCTGTAAACACTACCTGAACTCCATCGGAACCACCATGTCGATCGGTTCTAAGGACAGAAAAGCAAAGTTTTTTTTTCAAGTCATGACCTGAAATTAAAACATTTATACCAGTATTTTATCTAAAAAATTAAGAAGCAATTATTGCAAAGAAAGAAGGGAAAAACATTTAATGTTGACCCTAATCATTCTCCACAATCATGATGATCCTGAGCAGGAAACCAGATGGTCCAGTCACAGCAGGTAATCGGACATTTATTCCTTATTTATTATTATTATTGATGCCAAACATATATAATCCCACATAGACGTGTCATCTGTTTGATTTTGGACGAGTTTCACTCTTATCTGTGACTTGAAGAAACTTTGTTTCAACCAAGCAGGATGTTACTTTCTGTATCAGTCACGTGGTATAGATGTTTTGTTCTTCTGATTCCAAAATGCTTTCTTTTTAATGTTAACTAATATAACGTGGGGTTTTTTTTTCTTCTATTTTGCACAAGTTTATTTTTCTATTTATGAATCGATTGTTCTGTTACTCCAAAAACGTTTACACACAATATTATAAATGTAAAAACTCTCCAATGACTTAATTTTGCAAACAATTACTCTCTTGCGGCTGCATCAATTCCTGTCTCTGTAAATACATTGGGGGTAGCTTTCTGAAGGTTCTTCCCTATTGTCAAACAAATCCTCGTGCAATTCCCTCACCACCCAAAATCCTCAAACGTGTACAGTGTGTCAGGTATAAGCCGCACTTAATCCGATGCTTAAAACGGTTTGACAATAGCAGGAAAAAACATCAGTGAGAAATCACCTACAGTATGTAAACACTGCTGGTTGAGAATAAGCAGGAAGTGTGATGTCTCTCAAAACTGTATCACACGATCCAGACCTAAAGCAACCTCAGTTACAACACTTCCTATTTCATAAGGAAGCACGTCAGCAAGCGGAAAGAAATCTCAATCCTTAATGCGCACCTCGTCACTTTCGTGTGGAGTTTTGTCTATAGTATAGATGTCCGAGTTGCAGACTGTGTCAATTGTTGTTTTTTGTTGCGTTTAGGTTTTTGTTGCGTTTTGTTGCCTCGTTATCTTTAAAACAGCATCTACATGGCCTTTTAAAGCTAGTTCAAGCCATTAACCAGACTTTATTCTTTCACCATCCATCAGTTACAGTTGTGTGTGTATTTGTGTAATCCACAGCTCGACACGGGGACGGTCTTTACGACTCTTACATGCGCACAGACCACATCACAAATGAAAAGGCTGACCTGAACAGACAGAGCCCCGGCGCGTTGCCCCTGTTGCCCAAACACACAGTAAGTGTACACTTCCTCCTCTTAGACCCTTACCTCCTTTCAGTCACTCTGATTCCGATGGATGTACAAAAATGATGTTAGTAATCAAGTGAAAGCATGTTTACTTAATAAAACACAAATAGGTATATTGGTTTCTTTTAACAAAGTAGTCTGATTTCAGTGGTTATGCATTTCTACTTATTATATAAAAGTTTTGATTATCTTTTAATGACAATTTATGTTATGTGATGAATTCAGCTTTATACCATTTCTGGTTACTTATTGTTATGAATCATACCCGTGTTATTCATTACATAACACTGAACTTGTACTGTTGTTGACTAGATGACACACTTATGACCTGAAAGATCATAGAAAAAGGGTCGAATATAAAAAACAAGTATTTCCATATTGAAACGTTATTTATCTTGTATGTTTTTCTTTGTCCTATGAAGAATTTATTACTTGAATTTGTAAGGACTATCAGTATTATTATTACTGTCATAATATTATCTAGGATAGTTCAGTAATCTATCCGCCTGAATCATACCTCATTAATAAATAATTAACAGCTGACACATAAATAAATGCATTGCTGTTAAAGCTATTAAATTGTAGTTTGAGAACCTTTTTTTTTTTTTTTTTTCGTCATTCCAACCATATCGAGCAGATGCAGTACACAGTGAAAGAAAACATCAGTTCTCCAAGACCCCTTTGTGCTAAAGAAAACATTAGAAAATTACACAAGACAGCTAAGAGCAATGACAGTGTCTTGCTGTGTTCACCCTTTAGATTTTTTTCAGTTTGTCTGTAAGTGACCTGGTTTAATAATATTAATCAGCATCATTGTCTTGGTAGTGTCTGAAAGTGTGTTCCCTGTGATATCAACCTGTTGGCTGTGGATAGAAACAAATCTATTTTCATCCTCATTTCTTCAGAACTAAACCCAACCCCCCTCTCAGCAGCCATGTTTGGCATTTACTTAATGTATATATTTTTTTCCGACTGGTTTGTCTACATGACAGTTTCTTCTCTGGTGACGTCATGTCTTTGTCTTTTGTGTGGTCGATCTTCTTAAATGGCTCTGCGTCTTTATTATCATGAGATTACAGCGTTTTAAGTATTTTGCTTATTGCACACATGGAAATCCCACTACCAAGTATATATTTGGACTCCAATTTGGTGGGCAAGGGTTTTAATGTAATGTTTATAAAGTAAGTTTTATATGATGCTCTTTAGGATTTGTTTGTTACAGCTTTGTTTTGTTTAATAGTTATGCTGTTTAGGATAATTCTAGTGGTAAATAAAACTCTGGTCACTTTTTGTTGTATAAACCTCCTCCTCTTGTTTTTGTGAAGGTTGTAAACAAGCCAACAATGAAGGATCACCTTGGGGTGCGAGGAGGACAGGGGAAGATGAAGTATCCCTTTGAGGATTCATACAACCGCAAGCCCAGTGGAGTGAGCCAGCACAACGGTACCAGCCTAACCCCTGCCAAGCCCCAGTCTGTTCTCTCCAAAGAGCGAAGTGTGGACAGCAACAATTCAGCCAAGTCCTCTGAGAGCTCAATGAAGCCAAGCAAGCTGGGGTGTCCCATTACCACAGACCAGGCACTGAAGCAATATAGGCAACAGCTAAGTGCACTAGAACAGCAAGAGATCCTCAATTATCCAGAGATCTACTTTGTGGGACCAAATTCGAAGAAGAGGCAAGTCGTCGCAGGAGGTTCTAACAACTCCGGATATGATGACGAGCAGGGAGGCTATATCCATGTTGCACATGACCATATTGCCTATCGTTATGAATTCCTGAAGGTGATTGGTAAAGGAAGTTTTGGTCAAGTAGCAAAGGTTTACGACCACAAATTACACCAGCACATTGCTCTCAAAATGGTGCGCAATGAAAAACGCTTCCACCGGCAAGCAGCAGAGGAGATTCGGATTCTGGAGCACCTGAAAAAGCAGGACAAGACTGGCAGCATGAACGTAGTTCATATGCAAGAGAACTTTACTTTTCGTAATCACATCTGCATGACCTTCGAGTTGCTCAGCATGAATTTGTATGAACTCATCAAGCGCAATAAATTCCAGGGCTTCAGTCTGCCTTTGGTACGCAAGTTTGCCCACTCCATCTTGCAGTGTCTGGAGTCTCTTCAGCGCCATAAGATCATCCACTGTGACCTAAAACCAGAAAACATTCTTCTCAAGCAGCAGGGTCGGAGTGGAATCAAGGTCATCGACTTTGGCTCTAGCTGCTTTGATCACCAGCGTGTTTATACCTATATTCAATCCAGATTTTACAGAGCACCCGAGGTCATCCTAGGCTCTCGCTATGGCATGCCCATAGACATGTGGAGCTTTGGCTGCATTCTTGCTGAGCTTTTGACAGGGTACCCCCTCTTTCCTGGTGAGGATGAGGGTGACCAGTTGGCCTGCATGATGGAGCTGTTGGGCATGCCACCTCAAAAGCTTTTGGATCAAGCTAAGCGTGCCAAGAACTTCATTAACTCCAAGGGACACCCACGTTACTGCACGGTCAGCACGCTTGGCAATGGCACGCTGGTGCTTAATGGAAGTCGCTCCAGGCGAGGCAAGATGCGAGGTCCCCCAGGCAGCAAGGAATGGATAACTGCTCTTAAAGGCTCTGACGACTCTGTCTTTATTGACTTTCTGAAAAAGTGTCTGGACTGGGAGCCCAGTACCCGCATGACTCCGATTTTGGCCTTAAGACACCCCTGGCTCTATAAGAGGCTACCCAAGCCTGTGCCTGTTGTAGAGAAGTCCTTGGTACCCAAACGGATAACCGAACATAGCACTTCCTTTCCCAGCATAGTTTCTAAGGTTCCCCCTTTAATGGGTCCAACCAATAACAAACTGAGGACCAACATGATCGGGGATTCTGGTGGGAATATACCGTTGCGTACAGTGCTACCAAAGCTTGTTTCGTAGAGCTGTTACTCCTTCAGGGATAAAGACAATGTTGTAGCAAAGGTTTTTTGTGGTGGGTTGAAATTTGTTTGTTTGCTTTAAAAAAAAAAAAAAAGGAGTGGCAATACTCCTCAGTGTTTAAGAATAATGAAGCACAATTGTTTTTTTATATAAATTTTTATATGGTAACCAAAAAGTAGTCCTCTTTTTGTTCAAATGTTTTTACCCTAACGATAGTGCACAAAGATTTAAAAAAAAAAAGTATGGTATCTGTAAGGACTATTTCTGCTAAACTTTTTCTAAGGGCTGTGATCTTTAATTCTTACTGATGAGGGCTGGGTGTTTTGTATATTCTTAAAATCGAATAATGGATAATGGCCCATATGAAAAGAGCTTCATAGGGTTGCCAGATATTCCAATGATCGTGTTATTTTGCAAACAAATAATGACATTGTTTTTGTCAATCAATTATAAATTATTTAGATTTCGAAGTTTCTTTTCTCTGCCAAGCATGAGGACACCAGACACCTGTGAATGTTAGACCAAACCTCTAATCAGAATTTATCTAGCTCAAGGGACATTTTAATTTCCTTTTTTTTTTCATCTTCCGAGAAGCAGTTGAAAAAAAGAGAACATAGATGAGCTAAAGTGCCGTAATAAGGAAGTAGAAAAGCGAACCAGGATTTTTTTTTTTTATGCTGTCAGTCAGGTTGTACTTGAAAGAAATAGGCAAGAAGAGTAGTCTTGTATGTATGCATTCGAGACCGTTGCACTTCCAAGCAGCTGCTGTGACTTTGAGATCCATCTTCCTGATCATGTCCTGATCATACAAACCATTAATTGATGGATTTCGACAACTGAAGCCAGAAGCTTTCATGCTTTCAGTTATTCTATTCTTACTCCTTACTGTTGTGGTTCTACACAGCTCTATACTGTGACTTGTTCTCCTTCTTTTTAACGCTTAAAGCTTTCTCTTGATGCGCAACCACACACACACACACACACACACACACACACACACTCTTGCTGGCTATGAAACTGACACTGAATGATTTAAAGACTGGTCGTTATAGGACAAGGACTATTTTTCGAAAAAGAATGCTGCCAACCTCATGCTCCCGCCCTCTTTTTTTTTTTTTTTTTTTAAACATGCGTCTATGCCCCTCAGAACCAATAGGTTTGTTTATTGCTGTTTTAAATAAAACGATATGCCATAGTCCGAGCTCCTATTTCTTGAGTTTGTTGTCTCTTGTGGGAATGCACCAGGACACACAGGATGAGTGTTGGGTTTTTGTGGGGGGTTTTTTGGCTGAATTGACAGGATGTAAAGCAAACGTTTGGACCATTCATTGACTAATGGTTCTGTTCGAGAACCCTAAAATGTAGCGTTTTGGCTTTGGTGGGAAAATGTCATCAAAAACCTTTTCTGTTAGCGTATGGACAAGCATAGACCGATCCCTTTTGTATTCTTGACTTGGGCAATAATTATATATGACTGCTTCTGGATTATATCATTCATTCAACAAGCGGGAAATTGTGCCTTGTTTGTCTACCTCTTTAATTATTTCTCTCTGAGACTGGCAAGAGTTTATACAATCATTGTAAAGTCAAGTTGTGACATCGTTCTTCTGAATGTTAGCTTTGATGTTTCTCTCATACTTCTATTCTTCATCCTCGTCCCTCGGTTGTGTTTATTGGAGTGCTTGATTAAATCACCCAGACTCTAAACACTTATACCGTCTATGATCAGGTTTTTGTTTTACTTCTTGTGTGTGTCTCTGTGTGTGTGTTTCTCTGTCTGTGTGTGTGTCTCTCTTTGTGTGTGTTTCTCTGTGTGTCTGTCTGTGTGTGTGAGTGAGTGAGTGTGTGTGTCTGTGTCTCTGTCTGTGTGTGTGTGTCTGTGTGTGGGTGTGTGTGTTTGTCTGTCTGTGTGTCTTTCTGTGTGTGTGTTTCTCTGTCTGTCTGTCTGTGTGTGTGTGTGTGTGTTTGTCTGTCTGTGTGTCTTTCTGTGTGTGTGTTTCTCTGTCTGTCTGTCTGTCTGTCTGTGTGTGTGTGTGTGTGTGTGTGTGTGTGTGTGTGTGTGTGTGTGTGTCAACATTATTACCAAATTGCAAACTGACTGGTGTTTTTGAGACAATGAAATGACACTCTATTGTCATTCCCCTTCTGTGGCATGTTGTTGTAGCCGTTTGCAGCAAGAATCTAAAAACAAGTGTAAAAGAACTGAATGATGTGAATTGTGTCTTTTTAAAGTAACCAAAATGATCTTGTATTAGATTCTTTAAAAAAAAATAAATAAAATTTGATATAAACTGCAGTCTGGTTCTCTCTTCCATTTTCTGATCATTTTCCTTAATCAGTGTTCTGAATCCCGTGTATTTATTAAAGGGAAAAGCTCTGTGACTGATTAATACGGATCAAGCTGATATTCAACCTGAAACTTGAGGTATTTCTAGACTCATAATTGCAACATGGTGGAATATTTAAAGTCACAAAAGAGGAATGGTGTGAACGATGCAGCAGTATCTTTGGTCACACTATAAAATATTATTACTGCCAACAAGCCACACTTCAATCACAAAAGGCTGTGTGTATGCATGTCCAGCCGAATGTGTCATTTGGTGAGGTGGGGATGCATATCTTGTACTAGGGGGTCTGAAAGGGGGGGGGGGGAAGCACAATTGCGATCTCCTTTTGTTTGGGCTTTTGTCTATTAATGCCTCAAACTGCAGTATTACTTTTGGACACAGATTTGTTAAGCACTGGTTTTGTCTATAGTTTGTTAGTTTATATTAATGTTTATCAATTTACTTTATGGGGAGGCGCGGTGGCGTAGTAGATAGCACGGTTGCAAGAAGGTTCCAGGTTCAATTCTCTGGCTGGGGATCTTTCTGTGTAGAGTTTACTCCTGCTACTCTGGTTTCCTCCCACAGTCCAAAAACATGCAGATGAGGTGGATGGGTGATTGTAAATTGTCCATAGGAGTGAATGTGTGTGAATGGTGGTTTGTCTATGTGTTGCCCTGAGATGGACTAGCGACCCGTCCAGGGTCTTCCCCCCATGCCTTTCGCCCTATATGACCCCAAATTAGGGAATAAGTGGCTATGTCCCATGGAGTCATACACAATAATGTAAGACTGTTGTTACTGTAATTCTATCTTATTGCTGACACGGCATTGCATTATCAGCAGTTAAAGTCAAGCCACAAGTCATATTCTGCTTACGACGGTTTAATTTCAACAATTAAGTTCTGTATCTGATGTTCTTGCAAGTCCTTTGGAATTTCCCCCCATATCAAGTGTAAGATTAAAATGATGATTTGGAAGGTACGGTAGCCTGGCAGGGACACACCATTACTGTTTCCAAAGCAGACTGTGAGATGGTTAAATCTGAGAAGATTATGGTAATCCAACAGACAGATCCAACAGACAGTCGTATAGTCCATATGGTACTAATTTGGAGATGACCTATACAGCTTCATCCCCCTTTAAATCCCACCCACCTGCCTCCTGCTTTAAGGACGAGATGGCTATACGATACTTGAGTGTATGGGGGGGGGGGGGTTAGTTCTCCTCAAAATTGTGCCCTTTTGGTAAAGTCATATGTGGGCTGTATTATAAGGATTTGAACATGGTGATGGTAGCATAGGTAGCATGTTAGGGGTTATGTGGTGAAGATGTTTGTAGTGCATATAAGGACATATTTGTGGTGGTTTATAAATTGGTTAAAAAACACTACCAGCTAAACGGTGTTGAAACACTGTTTCCATTCTAATTCTAAGAAAATAATCTTATTCATTCATTCATTCATTCATCCATCCATTCATTCATTCATTCATTCATTCATTCATTCATTCATTCATTCATTCATCACCTAACCCGCTTCTTCCCTAATAAGGGGTAACAGGGTCTGCTGGAACCTATCACAGCACATATGAGGCAACTGGCAGGGATACATCCTAGACAAGTCGACAGTCCATCACAGGGCCACACATAATTTAGAATCACCAATCAACCTAATGTACATGTTTATTCATTCTATTACGAATAACGTTTAGCTGTTTTGCTCTTCTCTGTTTATTGTTTTCTTTCAACATTATCTGCAACAATGTATACTAACTATTATAACAAACAGACATTGCATTTAGACAACTTTGTAAATAATGTTAAGTTGGTAGCTATTGTCTTGATTTGGAAAGAAAAGTGTCATTGTCCTACATGTAACTTGGGATTGGGCGTTTTTTATTTCACATGTCTTTCTGTGCTTGTTGGGTTGGAAATACTGACTTTATGATAAATATTGAAAATGTTAGGTGTAGGGTGTTTAGTTGCAATAAATTAGGAGGATTCATTCTGTAAAACAGTTAAGACACGCTTTTGAAATGTATTACACTAGGGCACAGTGTGTACTTTCCTCTCACATTTGCCCACAGATAAAAAAATCTGCTTCTAATTTTAACATTTGTTTTATTCTAACAGTAAAAACAAAAATATCCAGAAAAAGTTATGAATTCATTCATTCATTCATTCATTCATTCATTCATTCATTCATTCATTCATCTTCTTACCCGCTTATTCCCTTATTCGGGGTCACTGGGGTCTGCTGGCGCAACACATGAACAAACAACCATTCACACACACATTCACTTTAATGGACAATTTAGAATCAGCAATCGACCTAACAATTGGTTACACTCTATGCCATGAAGGACTGAGCCCCCTGAGCCCCCTGAGCCCCCTAAGCCCCCTGCTCATGTATAGGCCTGTCTGATGTTTGCTAAACATCTGCATGATGACCCAAGAGAACTGCATAAAAATGCTGTGGTCTTATTAACTAAAAATTAAGCTCTTTGGCATCAATTTAACCCACTGTTTGGTGATGGACAAATGGTGCCTATTACCGGATAATGCTGTATCCAAGGTGTTTTGCTGCTAAACAGACAGAACAACCACGAAAAGATGATGGACAGGGGTCACGTGCCAGGGGTCACATGAAACACAAGAAGAATTCTTCTTCTGTTAATGCAATATTAAATGCTAACCTGTTTTAATGAATGAGACAATTATCTAAAGAAGTTTCATGCCTGGTTATTTGACCAGCACAATAAAAAGTGGTATTTATCTTAATTTGTTTACATTTCCATAAACTTGGAAAAGCAATCACTTAATTAACAAAAATGTTTTTACATTCACTTTGTGTTTGGAAATGTTCATTAATTGATTTATCTTCTAACCTGCTTATTCTTTAACTCAGGGTCACAGGGGTCTGCTGGAATTTATCCCAGCACACATACAGTAGGGCGTAAGGCAGGATACACCCTGGTCAGGTCAACAGTCCATCGCCAGGCCACACATAGATGAACAACCCCTTACACTCGCGCCTATGGGCAATCTAACATCACCCTAATGTACATTCTCCTGGGTACCTGGAGAAAAAAGATGTAAACATGCAAACATGCAAAAGACTCCTTGCCCGGGAATTGAACCCTGGACCGAAATTACTGTAAGGTTAACCACTAGGCCAATGTGAGTAAAGTGTTGTTCTCTTGATGGTATTTTTACTGGCTGATATGACAATGGGTGTGTCTGGACAAATGAGGAATGCTGCACTTCTCTGACATTGTATTTGCTCATTGGGTATTAACTGATATTAATTGAAGTGCTGTCACCATTGTGCATGCTTTTTTAGTAACGCCTAATAAATTCTGACATTTCTGAGCAAATGTCTCGACTGACTAGCTGTGAACAAATCTGTCTGTAGGTCAGCTCTGCTCTCCACATCAGAGAAATCACATCACTAGAAAGAAGTAAAAGACAAAGCACACAGTTCAAAGTCCTCAGAGAAGAACAGGGTTACTGCAATGTGCCCTTTAGAGAGAAGTAAGGAGACAATAATAGGAAAGATGGAGGAGTTTGAAGATGGACAGGTGGAGAATATAACAGCAAGTGACAGGGGTAAAAGAGATTTGTGAAAATTGTTATTGTGCACAAAAGCACAGGGGTCAAGGATTATGTGTGTGTATACTTTAAAAGTATGTATGAAAAAGAATGTTAAGTGTGTTTAAGGGAGCGAGAGAAAGAGAGAGAAAGAGGGTGCTGGGATTGTTGATGAAGCAGTTTGATCCATGTTTGTGTCAGCGGCTGCTGAGGCAGCAGAAAGCAGACATATTTACAAATCACTCACTGGTTGCTTTGGAGGCAGCAGTGTAATGGTGTGGAAGTACATTAGCAGAGTCGATTCCCGAGAAACCTTCTGCAACAGCCTGCTCACTTTGCCATTCATGATTTTAGGCAAAACCTGTATAGTGTACATATAGCTGGTCCTACTACCAGGATTAGAACAATGACGAATGAAATGATAACGTGAAAGCGGTCATGTTTAGCATGGAGTAGAGCTTACCCCAGATGTCTACTATTGCTGACTTTGGACATGTGGCATACATACATACATACATACATACATACATTACATACATACATTACATACATACATACATACATACATACACACACACAAATATATACACTCATATAAAAAAACTAATTTAAAAAATTAGGAAAGAAACAAAAGCTAGGATTTCTTACAGTACTAACAATAACCATACAGGCTCTGCATAAATTAACTAGCTAAGTGTAGCCATGGTAACAATTACAACCAAGTACCACAATAGCAACAGAAAAAGTACTCACTGTAACTCAAACTACATCAGTAAACGAGGAGTCAGAGTTTCGGGTTACCCACAGGTCTACGCATTGATTGTGTGTGTACGTGTATGTTTAAAAAATTATGGCAACTACACAATGATAAATGATTATACACAGGTTTCAGTTGACACAACCCTGCCATACAAGATGTACTATATTATATAGCACATCTTGAGGATAATAATCTTTTACAAAATATAAGTTTTCTGTGAAACAATCTGTTGAGATTTGTCCATAGGCAAAAAACAAGGTGCTAAACAGTCGAGTGTATTTATAGCACTAACAAATGAAAAACACCAGCTGTGCAACACTAAACACTGCATTTTTAATGAGCGCAAATGTGCTCTATACGTTTTAAACCCTGGTTAAAAGTAATTAATTAGAAGGTAATTTCCTATATTACAAGAGCTTCTTTGTAATTTTATTTACATCTGGATTGCCCGTGTTGGTATTTTTCTCCATCCTCCATCGAGGATATTATAGGCCAAATTACTGGCTGATTTACACCACATGGAAAAAAAAATATGTCTGACTGCCATTACTCGCAATATCGAGTCTCGGAACACACAGATCGATTCCCCTCCCCCGGATGTTAAACACTTCCTGAGTTATTAAACGAAAATCAGACACGCCATGATTATTGTTGCTGTTATCTTTGTCTCCTCTTTACTTAAATGATCATTTACAACAATATTATTTTTAATTCAGGTACACAAATAAATACCATTAAAAAACCTCACTTCTCTATGGTGGTCATGTTCTCTTTTTGTGTCATACATGCATCATTGAGGAAACTCAGCATAAACAATCCTTTTGATTGACTAATGCGACCCAAAAAGGACTAAAGAATTTACACTAATCATTCAGGCTTAGTAAAATCTGGTTAAACCCATGGATCTGATTTGACAGATGATGAAGAAAACCATTATAGCATCTATCAACTAAATTATCCTGAGACTATAAACTGAATTGTACACATATACAGCAAACAGCATTAATTAATTATTAAATATGACATCAGCAATGTACAGAAAATGACTGAAATGTACAGAAAATCCTATTGCTTATTTCCTTGTGTTTCTTTGTAACAACACCCCCCCCCCCCCACACACACACACAAATCAAAAAGTAAGTTTGTCTAATTTTCACACAAATAATCCGTAAATCTAAATAAATTATCCCGGTTTATTTCCACTACAGACTCGTGTCACAACGATATACAGAAAATTAACATCAAAATACGCTTAAACCGCTATATTCATTAAACATTGATAAAATTCACGGTTATTATATCATAACCGTTACACCCATATAACCAACAAAGCCACTTTCAATTAAAAAGTATAGTTAAATATATGTAGTAAAGATATGCTAATTACATTAACACATAAACGCTTCCATTTCCTTAATAAAGCAAAATTAGTATAATTATAATATAACCATAAACGACGCGTTAATATAGCCCGGTTTTTAAGGTTTACATGTTAACACAAAAAAATGCAATCTAAGATCATAAGATCAATCTTAACATATGGATATATTGTGTAAAAATAATTAATATAAGAAATAATAAATCTCCGTTATGACAGGTAGCATGTAGCCTGTAATTATTGATGAAAAAGGGGGAAAGGCTCATTCTTTAAAAATATACGCTTCGAATGAAAAGCTTAAAAGCATAAATGTGACAGACAAAAGTGAAATTTGGATGCTAATATGGTAAATATAAGTTTTGTTTAGCATACGAATAAAAAAAAAGCTCAGGGACAAAAGAAAATGGAGCCAGCGCCGGACAGCCGAATTTTGCTAATGCTAACGAATGCTAATCATGACAATCTGTGCTATCAGCTATGCTAAAAAAAAACTAATTATCGCTTATGCTAGCGAGCTAACACGAGCTAACCGCGGCCTTTTATCTGTTAGTTAGCTTTGTGCTAACGGTCTTAATCTATCTGGGTTATAACTACTGTAATAGAGCGTCTTTTACAATATGATACCACGTTAACGACTTTAGTTTAATATGTCGCTTTAAATTCAACTGCATTATTTAACAATTAGACTGACTGGTCATGTGAGCCATTTAACTGACCGTTAGATTTAGACGTTATTGTGATCTTGGGAACTGTTAGCTAGAAACGTTAGCATGTTAGCATGTCAGCGCGCTAGATCATTAACAAAAAAATTAAGCCGCAGACGCTGCTGTAATTGTACCTCCGCCGCAATGCCGCTTTCTTCCGCTTTAAAACCTTTACACAAAAACATTCACGCATTCATTCCGTTATTTTATTTAATTATTTAGATATGTTTCCTCTTACCGACGCAGTGAATGAGTTTGTGCCGCCAGGAGTCGAGCTCGCGCCGGAACCCTTTCCGTTCCGCCGAACATCTCGCGCTGCAGCACCGCGTCGCCATTCCGCCCGTCCGCGCGCCCCGCTCCCCCTTCTACCGTGCCTGACGTCGCGTGACGTCACTCCCTTCCCCGCGCCCCTAAGATTGACACGCGTCAACACCGCGGGAGGAGCGGAACTGGATCAATGCAGTAAAGCACATCAACTCGATCTCTCTCTCTCTCTCTCTCTCTCTCTCTCTCTCTCTCTCTCTCTCTCTTGACTCTGACCCCAACTTACTAAGCTAAGGCGTATAAAAATTATAAAGATATATATATAGTGTATTTCTTTATTTATTTGTTTTTGCCAAACAACACACACACATTTACTCCTATGGACAATTTAGAATCACCAATCGACCAAATCTGCATGTTTCTGGACTGTGGGAGAAAACCGGAGTACCCGGAGGTGTGTATGTATATGTGTATATATAAAATGTATGGGTGGCATAGTGACTAGCACGATCGCCTCACAACAAGAAGGTCCTGGGTTCGAATCTTTCTGTGCAGAGTATGTGAATGCCTCCTCTGGGTACTCCGGTTTCCTCCCACAGTCCAAATTAGATTAGGTCGGTTGGCGATTCTAAATTGTCCATAGAAGTGAATGTGTGTGTGAATGGTTGTTTGTCTGAGATGGACTGTTTTGACTGATCAGTCTCTGTATAAAAGTTGATGGAGCTGCCTAATAAGGAAGCGGTAAAAGAGAGTGAAAATGAAATGTGGACTGCTAAGTGGAAGATCAGGGTTTTATTCCCAGTAAAACCAAGTGGGTACTACTGGGCCCCTGGACAAGGCCCCGTCAGACATGAATGTAGGTCACTTTGCATAATCTGCCAAATGGTTATGTTATGTTAGGAGTAATGTGTAATACTCAATACATATAATGACATAATAAAACAACATCTCAGTTTTATTAGTATTAAGTCACAAAAAATTAACATCCATGTGTTAATGGAGAATAAATATTTGTGCAAAAGGGACAGTTTGTCTAGTCAGGACTAAAAGAGATATACAATTGGATGTCATCCCCTTAACAATGATAATATATTATATTAAAATTCCTCATTATTTTGCCAAGAGGAAGCAAATAAAGACAAAACAACAGAGGAGCAAATACTGAACCGTGCATCACACCACAAGACAACGGAACAGTCTCACGTGTATAATCCTAGAGACACGGAAAATCTCCTGTCCGAAAAATAGGAAGTTAAACCAATCCAAAGCTGATCTACAAATTCCCATTAGAGAATACAGTCCAATAATCAATGCATCAACCGGCATCAAAGTGATGTTTGAGACCCTAAGGAGAGCAGATTTAGTTAAATGTGTTTTTTAGCCAGACTAAAATTGATCAAATATCATCCGGAAAAATGCATATTTAACTGCATTGCCATGACCTTTTACAAAATTAAAGGCAAATAGAAGCATACAGTTTAAGATTTCTCTTTTTCATTTGATACTAAACACAGGCTGATGGATGTGATGGATTTCATAAACAAAGATGTGGGCAATATATCCATAAGGATGGATTAAACATACCCACTAAATTAATGATATTATTAAAAGAAATAAAGACAAAAGATAAAAAAAAATTAAGTCTCTAAAGGGAGTTTGCCAATGATGCAGTGGATGCCCTGCAGCCAGAACCTTGTTCAGAAAATCAAACAAAAAAAACCAATTGCAGTTATTTTTCATAAAACACCAATAGTCTTAAACAGAGTTTTAGGGTACCTTATGCCTAAGCATCATCAATCATCTCATTTTGATCTCACAAAAGCTCTTGTAGGCGATGGACTTGGAGCTGAGTCGACCATTGAGAGATGCTCAGTCTTGTGTCAAAGCCAAAAATGGTGTAGCACCCTCTTATCTCACAGCACTTATCACTCCTCGCACTGCACCACGGTCCCTCAGAC
>JAOTRA010000001.1:3061143-3078219 GCA_026260255.1 Pseudolaguvia tuberculata | reverse complement strand
CTCAACTTCCAGCCTCACTTTCATCACCCTATCAGAAACTCTCTTCACCTCCACCACACTCTCAATGTACTCCTTCTGTACATGTAGCGGTCTTTGTTAATCCGGGCCGCAACCGATCCGGTATGGGTTTCTTGTTTGTGATCCGCATATTTGATTTGCCGCAGTTTTACGCTGGATGCCCTTCCTAACACAACCCTCCCCATTTATCCGGGCATGGGACCGGCACTAAGAATGCACTGGCTTGTGCAACCCTAACGGCTGGGTTGTCATATGTATATTTATTCTATAAGTCACTTATTTTTGTAATATTCAACAATAAAAAAATCTAACCGTAAATCCACTTGTTTGACTCAATACAGAAAAGAAACAAGTCTGACCTTCTGTTTTGTTCATCTGAGTGAGTTCAGAATCGCTGGACAGGGATCAGAGACAGCCTTTTAATCAGGGTACAACTTCTGATCTGGGATGAAACAAATAGCCTGTCTGAGCTGGATAGATAAGCCTGCAATAATTCAGGTCATCATTCAGGAAGCTTCTTATATTAAGAGATGGGACTGTCAGAGCTTTTAAGGGACTCAAAGGATTAAAACCCCAAACAGAATTTACTTGGTGGCCCCTCTATATATCTAGCACACTTCTCGGTCAGTGTTATTTGTTGTAGCTGTTTGTATAATTACCTCATCATAACAACAATAAAATTATTTTATGTACTCTTGGGTGCCCCCTGGTGCCCTAATGGCTTACCAGCACTAACATCAGTTTCAGCATGATGTACCTGTGCAAAAACTCTAGAACTTTATGAGAACATGGTGTGTGTTCCGGTGGAGTGGAGGAACTGGAATATGGACTGAACCCCAGACCTCCTCATCTCAACATTTGTCCCCACAGCCTCTAGCCCACAAATTGGATAATGTGTATAACAATACGTTGCGTGTGCAGTGGCCTGTTGCCTGCTGAGAAGTGTGTGCTGCAGAGGGTGATGGAGAAGAAGAAGCTGGAACAGCAGAGGGAGAGAGAGCAGGCGATGAGACCCCGGTCTTATGACAGCTTATAAACACATTTGAGGAAGATAAGCAGACACCTTTATACAGAACAGTTACACTCATTGTTAATCTTGCTAAGCAGATAAAGGGCCTTTCTCAGGGGCCCAGCATTGGTAGTGAACCTATTTGTATTTTAATCACTATATCACCGAAATATCACTTGTTTGTCATCAGGATAGATTACTGATGTTTTGGTAAACTGTTTATGTTCTACAAGTAATACACACATAATGCAATTCTCTAAAAGTTAAGTAATTTCTGGAGTTGAATTTTATACAGAAAATAAGGGACACCAGGGGGGCCACACCCTGTTTTATTATATATATTAAAGCATGTGTTCGAAACTGTTAGAAAACTTTTCATTACCAGTCTGCCTCCAGAGAGGATGGAGGTATGAAAAATTGTGAGACGGGAATTCTGAGAATTCCAATTTTCCCGACACATGGCTGACAAACACCTGCATGTTTTCATATTGACTCGATTGCCAGAGCAGTCAAGCATCACTCCCTAGAGACACCCCCCTCCACTTCCCTTTGACTTTTCTGTATAGCACAAGTCTTTACAGAACACATTAGTTTTAATTGAAGAAGTACAATTTGAAAATATGAGACCCTGTCCCTTGTGTCAAATTATGTGCTATGTTATACTATAATGGACGACGCAAGGGTCCAAACCTATCTGAATCATTTGTGTAGGTCTCTAGCATATGAGCACTTAATAATAAAATAATGTTTAATTGCTTTTTTTTTTTTTTTTTGGAATCGACGTTTGAGGCAAAGTTTAATAATAGTATTAATAGCATCTATTGGTAGAAGAATGCTGATGATGGAGGTGCCAGGCAGAAGGAAAAGAGGAAGACCAAAGAGGAGGTTTATGGATGTGGTGAGGGAAGATGTACAGGTAGTTGGCGTGAAAGAGGCAGATGTAGAGGACAGGGAAGTGTGGAGAAGAATGATCCGCTGGGACAACCCCTAACAGGAGCAACCGAAAGGAGAAAGACGACTAAACTTCAGCATCTAAACACAATGACCAGAAGATTCACTTTTTGTCACAACCCAACAGATTAATGAATGATGTATCATTTGTTTTAACAGTATGAACAGAAGAGACATGATTTGCAGAACTTACCCGAGTTTGTACGTGTAAAGGATAACCTGAGACGTGTCCCTCTGTCTTAACCAAATCCCTGTTGTCTGGATTTCATTTGCAGTCATCAGAGCTACAGGTTATAGCAGCAGTTTTAAATCAGCAGGAGAATTTATATTAAATTTTACTATACTGAACATGATAACAGATGCACTGTGTAAGAAAATCTTTTGCTCAATAGTTCAACGGAGGTATAACCTGTGGCTCAGTAGTAAGTGTTCAGAGAGCCGACAACAACCACGGATAGTTTTAATGAAAACCTCCAATAAATCACACTGCAAAACGAAACCAACCGGCGTGCTACAGTATTTTTCAAAGTTAGTTTAAAACAGAACATAAAACATAAAAACATTAAATTAAGATGACTGAAAGGGGAAAAAAAGGAATATACAGCAGCTAAAATTTGCAAACATACAAATCCATATGATGTGACTTCCCCCCTCCTTTTATACATTGTATTGTTCATGACATAATCTAAATAAATAAGCTAATATCAAAGAAAATGTATCTGCGGATTTTACCTAGAATTCCCAATGAATGATTTTGTCCTGCAAGGGACGGGCGACCTGTCCAGGGTGTACCCCTGTCTTTCACCATATGTGCGCTGGGATAGGTTCTAGCAAATCCACGTGACCCTTATAAGCGGATAGGAAGATGAATGAATGAATGAATGAATGATTCTGTCCATTTAGTGTTGCTTGTAGTGAACAAATTCACATCGGACATGTTCACATCTGGATTTAAGGATATAAGAAGGGTTTTAAACTTCCACCCCACCTCACCCCAAGCTGCTGACTGGCCGATAAAGCACCATAAATAAATAAATAACATTGAAACATATATGACCTCATCAGGGGAGTCAAGGTATACCGTCTTTGCGCTGGCAGCACTGCGATGGTGGAACGTTCCAGTCATAAATGTACGACAGACGCAGCTTCACCTCCTCCTTGCATAAGTGTCCGTCCCTGTGCAGCGTCTGGTGCTTCTCCAGCATGTCCTCCAGACTCTGCTTGTGTGTCACTAAATACTTATTGTTACAACCTCTCGACTTGTACTCAGTATCGAAGCGCGGATCATGGAGCCGTTTCACATCGACGGGTGCGAGCCAGGCGCCCAGAGAAACGTCTTCGCTCTGCCACGTCTTCAGGTAAGCGGCGTTCAAGTGCACGTAGCGCACCAGGTCGGAGGAGAGCACATAGCCACCACCTAAGGCGTATGGAATGTAATAGTCACATAATTCCCAGGCACTCTCTTTCCACTTCCCGGCCGCTTTCACACGACCTCTGCCAGAGAAAAAGCCCCAATAAAGACGCCTGGGGTCTTTGATCTTTAGCTCCTCCTTGAGCAAGTCCAAACGGGCAAACGTATCATCATCAGCCTTTAAGACAAAACTGAAGTCCAGTTTTTGATCAAGCCATGAGTAAGCACGAATCAGCTTCAGGGTCAGGTTCTCATATGAGTCACGGAGTTCAGGGAGGAGAAGAAGATCGCCGTGACGCCTCTGCTCCGTCTCCAAATTCCGCATGTCTTCGGACTGCAAACCCTCTGTGCCAATTGCGAACAAAGCAAGAACATCAGGCTCTGTTTTGGAGAGCCAGGTGCTGCGGATGATGCTGCGCCGCTCTGTGTATTTCGGACCCGTCGTGATGAGGACCACCAGAAAAGTGCTGATCTCCTTGACGTCAGAAAGTGAAGCTGGACGCTGACGTCGGGGTTGGGAACCTGGGGCCGAACCAGGTGAGTCTGGAGGTTTCAGCGTCTCTGAGGTACATTTTGCGAGGAAAAGGAGGACAACAGCGAAGAAGCAGAGGACACTGAGAACCAGGGCGGTTTTGTGGCGGCACACAAGGCGGGCAAAATGCATGGTGTTGCAGCTGAAAGCAAGAAGTTCAGATTAAACTGAAAAACATACATAGCGTTGTTCTGTACCAAGAAATATAATAAATAATTAAATCGTGGAATAATCAATTAATTATTGCATTAATTAAAACCGTTTGCCACGAATGAAAAAATCCTCCTCCTTCTAAAGTATAAATCGGAGTATGTAAAAGTCAAATCGGACTCAAAATGGTTCATTTAAAACACAAAACTTTTATAATTCCACTTTTACATTATTCCACTATTATATATATATATAAAGAAGAAACGCAGTAATTAACGTTTTTTTTACCCGGAATTGTTGCACCGTTTTCCGCCGCTTTTATAATTTCCTCAGGCACATTACTAGCTACAGTTAGCATAGCATTAAAGGGCTAATACATGACACGGAGTAGCACCACCACCAACTTGCTTCCGTCGTTGCCCGGATAAATAAATTAATACTGCTGCCATTAAAAAAATAACTACAATTTCAGGCATAAAACAATACAATATAGAAATCATTCAGCTGCTTAAAGTTTTTTCCCCTCAGATATTGGAGCAGGACGTGGTTAGCTTCAGGTTGATGACGCAGGCACTAAGTTAACGACAGACCAAAAGCCTGTTACGGCTAATATGGCAAAATAGTTCCAGAGCTGAGGTACAGCTGCACACCATCAAACTTAATAAATGTTTACTTTTATGTCTATAATTACGTTACTAAAGTATTAAACGGTATACCGGAGCAAAATGAATTATTCTACCGTAATTAAAAGTCTAGACGAATATACTCTACTATAAGCGCACTCCAAATCTAGATTACTAAACTGTGGACAATTAAACGCCAATAAATCTAATTAACTGGCTGCGTGTTGTTTATTTTGCTTATATTGCTTATGTAAAAGATTAAGTAAGCGTTTGGTGTTTATTTGTTATTTAATTATTTTTCATTACATTATCAAACGTTTAGCAATGCTCTTTTCGATACCGTTATGCATGTAAAAGCCGCGCAATATTAATATTCACCACGCGTTTGCGAAGCGCATCTGTATGATATTGTTTTGAGCGGTAATATAGACATTCACTCTTTGTATAAACATATAATATACATTATTCCTTTTGTTTCTTATGGATTATATATGTAACGGAGGTAAAAAAAAAAAAATCATTAAATTCATGCATAAATTGGGACATTATGAATAGTAAACTCGCCATTGGCTGTTGAATCACTCATTGGTCACGTGATGTTGCGGGGGCGGAGCTAATGCCAGCAGCTGCGTTTCTATGTCTTCCTGCTGACTTTATCATGCAATATCAATGATGTACTCTGATCAGCCTTTTGGCATACTGGGTGTTGTCCCAGTATGTTTCAGGCCCAGTAAATAACTTGTGACCATCCTGATCTCCTTGTGAATTATTTCAGCTAACACACCGTCACATATATATGGATTTTTAAAAAATATATAATTTTATATATATAATTTTTCAGTGGTTTGGACATGTGCAGAGGAGGGGCATGCAGTATATTGGTAGGAGAATGATGATGATGGAGGTGGTGGGCAGGAGGAAAAGAGGAAGACCAAGGAGGAGGTTTATGGATGTGGTAAAGGAAGATATGCAGGTAGTTGGGGTGTAGAGGACAGGGTAGTGTGGAGAAAAGTGATCCACTGTGGCTACCCTTAACGGGAGCAACCGAAAGAAGAAGAAATATAATTTAAAAATCAGTCATCATTACATCAATTAATTAAATTTCATACTATCACAATGTAGATGTTGCCACAGGGAGCCAATTAAAACCATAATTATACAGATATTTAATAGGTATATCACAGCAAAATGTGATCAAAGTGATCCATATTTTTGAAGGTATCGATCAAAAGATTTGTTTTAGGATTTTAGTATCAGATAGAAAACATGGTATCTATGTGGTAATTATATTACAACAAAAATACACAAATTTTAGGAGCAAATTAATCCTAGATATAGGGTCCCAGAGCGTTTTAAACTGTGCTCATTATATCATTAATTAATAAACAAACAATACAATTGTTTAATCACAAGACAACCAGGATGGAATTGTTGTTTATTCGATGGGATCACAGCAGAGGCTTTCAGACACATCTCGGTAAATTGACGTTACAAAACGTACACAGTTTTCATGTCGTCTTTATGACTTATGTCTTGACTTCAAAAATCAACGCCAAACACGGAGAAAGAGACAAAGTCAAGGCACGTTATCTTCGAGAGAGCAAAACAAGTAAGAGCACAAAGTGTTCTGAGCAGAGGGTCAGCCAGTATCTTTTCATTAATTAAAATTCAACCTGTCCGTCTAGCACATGTGGTTTTATTTGTGTCATTAAAAACATGATTAAAAAGCTCAATAACATTGTGCCCTGGACTTTTGACAGGTCATCATTTTTGGTGTTCTTTCAATCTGCAAAGCAGCTTCTCCTCCCAGCATGAAACACGGTCTTAACATCACACCAATTATACGAACAAAATCAACATTATTCTTAAGGAAATTTCATCGGTATGTCATCATTGGCTTTGACAATAATCACAGTTCTAATGCTCCCCAGAAACTCAAGAGGCATTAAGAGGAAAAATAAAGACTCAGAACAAAAAAAAATAAACCAGGAAATCGTTCGAAATCAATCAGTTAACAATCAGCACAACGTACGTCCTACAGTACTACAGATCTTGCCTTACGATTAAATAACAGTTACGTCTTGATTTAAATAATGGAGCCACATGGACACCGTACACATTCGCCATCTTGTTTGTTTTTTTTTCCTCCCAGTTCTTTTCAGTCATTTCACTACAGAGTTTCCACTAAAATAAAACACAGTGAGGGAACTTAACTTAAAACGGTATAAACGAGGACCTAAATAGAACACAACATTAAAACCAGCCTAGAGGGGGAGAACGTGGGTTAACAGGTTAGTGTGGAACTTTTAGTAGTAAATTTAAGAACAGCAGGAGCTGTGCACGCTGTACCTGACTTCTGTCCACGGTTTTGAGTCAGCATCTTAAATAGAGTTCCTCTATTGCTAACAAAGGTCTCTTTTTCTGTGCTAAGAAAATAGAACATAAAACTTAACCCTAAACTTAGAGCCGGACATTTCAGGATACAAACAGAGCGGTAAAATAGAAGATTTCTAAGTATCAACCTTTAAAAAAAAAATCTCTAAAATAGTTCAATTAAATAGTTAATAGCAGTTACAGTTGCAGCAGTTTCAACGGGGAGAGGAAGTCTAAGGAGGTGGACGCTATGCCTTGCTCGGTTCTCCGCAGCAAGTCTCAGATGTATGGGTACTGAGGAACTCGGGCGGGACTGAGCTGATAGCTACTATAAGTTCCGTTTCCTCTAGTGGCGCTGGTATTTGAACCCACATACGGATGGGCAGGGTAATGTTGCTGGTAGTGGGTCGGCAATCCATGGACAATGCCGTTGACCGACTCTTTGGAGATTAGACCAGGAGCATAGGGGCGGCCAGCGTGGACAGAAGGAGATGAGCCGTGGTGGATGAGGAGCTGCTCCATGGTGCGAGGGGTGGATCTGGGGTACGGGTATAGGGCAGAAGCACCTGTGAAGGGCACAGCCTCGTGGAAGTGGTACTGTGAGGAGGAAGGAGGATAGGTCTGTTGGCGACGCAGTGAAGAGCCGCTAGTGGAGTCTTGAGATGTCGAAACTGTGGTCTGTAAAAACATTTATAACTTCCTCATCGCACATAGTAGCTGATTTTTATTTATTGTTTTTTCCACAGAACAAAAGATGGTTGACATTTTCACATACACATTTTATTACCTGGCTGAGGTTGAGTGGCTGGGTTCTGTTGGGCTCCTGTTGATTTACCTTCACTCCTGAGCTGCAAGGCTGACGTGTGGTCACTCGCTTCGGTTTGATATAGGGATGCGACGCAACTCCTTCATATGGCACACAAACATAATTGTTTAAAATCTTAAAACACCTAAATCTCATATTTGCAGGAAAAACTGTAAAATTAGAGGCAAGAGTCTAGAAGGACATACCATGAATTGTTTGTATGAATCATTAAAAGCAGGTTATAGTGAACACTCACCTGGAGCTGCTTTGGTAGATATTAAGCTTTCTTCTGACTGTATTTTTACTGACGGAACAACAATCGCTAAAGACTTTGCGATGCGTGATGGCTGAGCTTTCAATGTACCGTTCCTGGGCAAGGGGGTTAGAGGGCTCGCAGTGGAGGAATCCGAGTCCAGCACAGTCACACAGCTGATAACATTGGCTCTTTGATTGGAGCTGTAAAAAACAAAAGGGTAGGAGAAGCCACAAAAAGCTTAGGATATTAGCACAACCTAGAATCACAAATAATTTCATAAACAAAACCGTTCATAATATTTTCCCCAGGTAGTTTTTTTTTTTTGCATAAATCTTGTTGGTTTTACACTTTTTAAAGAACATATACTATACAACATTCCATTAAACAGTACTCAACAGCAAAAACATGAAGTAGTCTCACCTGGCAGGGTTAAATTTTCTTTCATCCTCCTCATCTGAGTCACTGTGAATGGTAATAACACTAACAGTCGGGCTTGGTGTGTCTGAGATGATGATTGGCTGGCAGACAGCAATGCGGAAAGACGGCAGGCTATAGTAAAATAAAGAAAATGACGACATGACTCTTCTCAAAAATATTTGTTAATCTTAACAGCTTTAACAACACACACAGATTATTTATGGATTATATTCATTCATTAATTCATTCATTCATCATGGTGGCCCAAAGCAAATAGGGCGAAGGGCAGGGGTACACCCCGGACAGGTTACCAGCCCATCAAAGATGAACAACCACACAGACACACTTACTCTTATGAGCAATTTAGAATCACCAACTCAATCAACGTACATATGGGAGAAAACCCACGCAAACGCAGGGAGAATGTAGGGACATGAAACTACCCACAGAAAGACCCCTTGCCTGGGAATGGAAAATAAAAAATGTTTACCTGGTGCTGCTGTCTGCACCTCGAGTTCTGTTCCTTTTGTTTACTGACGGCCGAGCAGTGCTCGACACTCCACAGCCGAGAGACTGAGCCGGATCCAGAACGTGAGGGTTCTGCTGGAGAACTGTACCATGAGAAGCCCTTAAAGAAATGATTTGAACCATTAGACAAGGAACATGAAATATAGCTTAATTAAATCATCCCATATTTTCATTAAGTCAGGTGGTGGAAGCATTCCTTTATTTTATTACATAAAAAGACTGTTAGAATAACTGGAACACTAATAATAATTAAATTGGACCAATTTCAGAATGTTGGATAATATATGGGGAATAAAAAATTGCTGTTTACGTGTAATTAGTACAATTGATTTTCTTTCCAAAATAAAAACCATACATACCTCCAGCTGGGAGTCTGCTGGGCAGAGCTGTCCGAGAGGATGGTCTCTAGTGGGGAATTGGTGATGGTTGATGCTGCGCCTGTTCCATGAAGGGCCATGCCTGGGACCTGCTGCCAAGCAGGGGGCAGGAGAATCTGCTGTGTGCCTGTCTGCCAGGCCTGCTGTGAGAACACACACACACGCTCTAGGTTTCATTAAGTAGTTTTACTGTTTATTTATCTACCTGTCAGTATCTTATCGAGTTGTCTTTTAAAGTAACCCCTGTATAAGGATGTCAAGCTAATAAATACGCTTTAACAAATCTTGTTTTTTAAAAAAAGATAAACTTGGGTCAGTAAACACACACATTGTATGTACTGTTTATGTAAAGGTTGTATATATAGCATCATATAATGTGATGCTGAAAATATGAACATGGCAACATTAGGCATATTTGAGGATCATTTTTTGTGTGATCTTAATCAATTAACGTCACAATAAATTCATTCATTCATTCATTCATTCATTCATTCATTCAGAGTCTGCTGGAGCCAATCCCAGCACACATAAGGCAAGAGGCGAGGGAACACCCTGCACAGTTTGCCAGTCCATCGCAGGGCACACACACACACACACACACACACACACACATGCACTACTCTGGGCAATTTTAGAATCACCAATGGACATGTTTTTGACTGTGGGAGGAAACCAGAGTACCTGGAGGAAACTCACACAAGCGTGGTGAGAACATGCAAACTTCTTATGAGGTGACCCTGCTAACCACTACTCCACCACAACATATATAATATGAAAATCAGGAGTACTTTCATACTAAAAGTTTCATTAAAAAAGTATCATTAATAACCGCATGAACATGACATGATGTTACAATCCTTTCACCAGCATGCAGATGAAATGCAGGTAGCTTGCGTGTGACTACATACGTTACAGCGCAGCCCAAATCTGCATTAATTTCAGGCTAAAAAAAAACAACAAAAACAGGCCAGTTTTTTTATTTTGCAAAAGCACAGGCTTACTTTTATCACATAATGAAGCCAAGACCAGCTCGCCGTGCAATAACATATCGCAAGCGTTTAATGAAGAAAGGAGGATGAAAAGGAAATAAATTATACAGGCAGTCGAAGCCCAGTGACCTGCTGGAGGAGTACTAGCTGTTAAAAATTGAGATTAGATTATGAATAAAAACAAAAATGTACAGGTCATTAACAAAAAAAAAAGCCAGAGTTATGGTGTCAGACAAAAGAAGACCTGTGGAACAACAAGGCTATGAGGAAGAATGAGAGTATTTTTTTTGTGCCGTGGACAAGGTGACCTTCCTCTCCTGAAAGAAAACAAGAAGAGAAGGGAAGTGGGGGAGGGGAAGAACTAGAACAAGAAGCTGCAAACAGCAGAAAACAGGCGAGTCAGCACATGCGTCCCATGCCTGGAGTAGATCTGCACAGAGAGAGAATGGATTGGGGGAAGAGGGGTGGGGTGGGGTGTCTCTAGGACAGGGACACACTGAAAACAAGCTCAAAGAATTAGAAAACAGAGAAATAGTAGAAAAATAAGGAAAAACAGAAGAAAAGGAATTAATCTAAACCACCACCATACAAAGGCAAAATACAAACACTGATGATCATTAAATGCAACAAAATAAACTGTCCAAATAAATTTGGTCACTGTGGTTAATTTTTTCCATTTTGCCTTTGTACAGCAGAGTAGCTAAAGAAAATAAACCAAGAACGATAGATATATAAAAAGATAGATAGATAAAGTTAGAGCGATAGCTAGATAGAAAGAGCAATAGCTAGATAGAGCGATAGCTAGCTAGAGAGAAAGAAAGAGACACAGCTAGCTAGATTCCAACAGTTGGGGGTGGTAGGGATGAAAAATGATGGTGTTAGTTGTGGAGTCCAGGGTGGAGTCTCTCTTTACCAGCACGGTGGCTGTCTGTTCCAGGAGAGAAGGCCTTCCTGCCCCACAGCCCAAAGCCAGGGGTAGCGGGTACTGAGCGGCCATGGGCACACCTGCTGCCTGTGGATGTAACGTGGCCACCATCAGAGGCGCATCCTGTAGATGTGGGTTCCCCCCAAAAAAATAGAGCAAATTGGAATACAAGGTTGTGATTTCAGTCTGAAGTGTAGGACCTCCTCCTTTAATAATCAAATCTGAGACCACCAGTCATTTTGCAAACAGACACTGACATGAGCCCACATACACATGTACACACACATTTACCTGGGTGAGCACGCCTGGCTGCATGTTCTGGCTTTGCTGGACCACAGGAACGCCATTCTCCATCCTGACTGGATAGCTCGAGGTCTTACTGGAAGATGAAAGGCCTTTTTGAAAGAAGTAGATAAACACAAGTTAATTACACCAGTTCCACCACAGGTTGTGTCTCAAAGTAGAATCATTCGCAATGTGGTTAAATATGATTACAGTGATCCCTCATTTTTGGCGGTTAATGGGGACCAGAACCTTTTGCGAAAGCAGAAAAAGCGTGAAGTAGTATTTGCCCCTAGGAATTTGTGTGTAGGCAGGTTACTGTACAAGAATGTTTTAAATATATAATCCACTCGTACTCTTATTGGTCGATGTCAATCAGGAAACCAATCAGGTGCCTTTATGAAAGCCCGTGGTATGTACAGTACTCTGAGTCAACTCATCTCTTTGGTTGACATGCAGGTTTGCTTCTCTCTCTCTCTCTCTCTCTCTCTCATGCATCAACATGAAACAACGCTCCTTTCCACAATGTGGCTGCTGCTGAACCGCCAAGCACTGAAGCCGCAAAACATGAAGCATGAAGTGACGAGGAAACACTGTATAGTGAATAGTGTATCGTGAAACTTGGCACCATAATAAATTAATAACTTCTTACAATACCTACCATTTAATTTCTCTCCAGAGACATGGACCACTGTATTGTCCTAATTCTCTGTTCTGACTGACCCTAATAAACCCCAAATTGTGTATTTTGTCCTTACTAAAGGTCTTTGACAGTCTTATTAATGTTTTTGGTTCCTCACTAATAAGACAAAGGGAAGACACTCACTTTTCTTTTAGCCAATCAATTAATTTCACATAATACGACAATTTAGAACAAAAGGTTTTTCAACAATTTTTTTTTTACCATACCCTGTATGGTAGTGGGTGGACAAACAATGAGGGTTTGTTGGAACGGCTCACTCTGGCCACACAGCTGAGCTGGCCGGCTTTGAAGGGGGATGCTGGGTTGGGTTAGACCCGGGATGTTTATGGTGGCTTGTTGATAAAGAGTTGGCTGGTAATTGAGGAGAGGCACCGCTCCTCCAGCTGAGGGAACCTGAGAACACAAACAAACCACACACACAAACCATTCTGGTCAGGGGGGGGTGGGGGTCTTAAAAGAACTACTACCACCAAAAGTATCCTTAGAACAATTCTATGAAAAGACACCCCACCGGAGGAAGGAAAGAATTTTCAGTAGCTTGTTATCTAATCTCTCCACTGTCAACATGATTAAAAGCAAGACTAAGACCTGCATTTAACAACTACTGTTTCGAATGCACTCGGCTTCGGCATGTTCTTGCGTCTATGCAATAGGAATGTGTGGAAAACATGCACACCGCATTCTTAAAAGCACAACATGTTTATACTTTCATCCTTAAGGATGTTCTTCGAAATGGAGAATAGGACAAATTAACAGCAAGGGAGTAAAGTATGACCGGGTATAAAGAAGAGAAAAACAAGGATTTCAAGAAGTATTACAACAAGAGTAACAGCTATGGCAAGTCAGTTTAAGCAAAAAAAGATTGTTAACATCATCAGAAACTTCTTTTTTTTTGGTTTATTAAACCAAATAAACCCGGGTCACTGGAGTGCAGCTGCGCATGTGGGATCCAGCACTTTAACCCACGGCACCACACAAGAACTGAAGTTCTCTCACAGAAACTTTTTTTCTTCTCAACAAGAACCTAAAAGAATTTGTGTGTCATCTATATATGTGAAAATTGAACTAGGTTTCAAAAGAATTCAGCGCCACACACACACGCACGCACGCACGCACCAGCAGTTATGACATACCTGGGTGTTCTGGTTAAGCTGACTGCTGAAGGTCACAGTCAGGTTGCCTGCAGCACCAGGAACGGTATTGGCAGCGAAAAGAGCTTTCCCATTGTCATAACTGCCGCTTCTTCTTTTACACAGATCCATGTTCTGAAAGCACGACTTCACACTAGAGGGAGAAAAAAGAAAAAGTGCTTAGAGCCTCTATGCATACCCAAATGTCTGTTTAACTGGTCGTTTTCCTAATCTTTTGCTTTGCATGTCCTTACTGAGGGCTGTGAGGAAAGTCAAGCAGGTGGCTCATAGTGACAAAGGGATGTGCTAGGGTTTTGTTGGGAGTGATTCTTTTATCAGCATCGAGCCGCAGCATCCGTTTCAACAGGTCGATGAACTCCCGTCGGTCGGCTTTCTCCGCTAGCATGTCTGTACCCTCCAGGTGAGAGGACAAATTCACCTGAAACAGGAGCAGCAGCAAGGCAAGGCGTCAAAACTCTGAGCGAAACAACTCGCATGAGTCTATATGTATTTTCATCAGGATAGTTCATCTGTCTACCTCTTTGTGAATATTTAATTAAAACCCATGTCAAAGAACTTCCTCCTTTGCTCTTGTGCATGTCTGACACAAATGGCCATAATCTCAGGAGCAAACGTGGCAGAAAATTGTAATTAAGGGTGTCTGTATGCGTATTTCAGTTTAAAGGTTTGCAGGGTATTGCAATATGTCATGTTATATTGTATTATGATATTTATTGTCAATTTTCCAGGGAATACACAGTCCTATTGTTTATTTTAAGTACCTGCATCATGTCATCCAGGCAATTAAAGATGTACTTTCGTGCTTCTTTGGACTTAATGTTCATTTCCGCTTCATGCTCTCCTGGAGTCTATTGAAGATAAAAGGTATTATGCTTTGCAGTGAGAAACAGATACAAAATAAAACCAACAAAAACAACCCACCTTTAGTCTCCAAAGTGGGTAACTGGAGTCAGGACCTCGGTGAAAAAAGCGACTGGTTTTCGTGCCAGCGCTCAGTAGATATTCTGCTGGCAAACCCTGAGTCTGTGAAATGTAGCGAATCTGCACAAAAACAAAATCTGTGAACTTTTTGTTATATCAAACGTTAGTTTAAACCAAAAAAACAAAAAGCACATGATGTTACCTGGTCGTACTCAGATGCTCCTGGATACAGAGGCCAACCAAGGAAAAGCTCAGCGATCACACAGCCCAGTGACCACATGTCAATAGCTTCGCAAAACGGCAAGCCGAGGATGATCTCCGGTGCTCTAAAAACATAGTAAACAGCATCAGACATGAGAAAAGGTCACACACTATTTGTTGGATGTAAGCAGAAAAACAGGGGTCTACCTATAGTAGCGCGACTGCAGATATGTCGAACAGACAGCCTTAGAGACGTGGCTGGCTGAGCCGAAATCAATCACCTTCACTCTGTACGGCTGCCTAACAGGGTCCACCAGCATAATGTTCTCTGGTTTTAGGTCAGCATGGATCAGACCCAAACTCTTAAGCTTCATTAGCGCTGTGGCCACCTGCTGAAGGATGGGCCGGATGTGGCGTAGAGGCAGTGGACTGAACTTGCTATGCTTCAGGAAGTCGTACAGGTTCTGCTCCAGCATCTCAAACACCAAGCATGTGTGACCTTTGTGTTGGAAGCACTCATAAGAGCGCACAAAATTGTATTCGTCTGCATTCTCGGCACTCAGCCTATTCAGGATGCTTACCTAAGGGGTAAGAGGAGGGACAAAAATTACGTTCAACAGAAATGATGCATTCCTAATACCAGACATGAAAAACATTTTACTTACGGAACCCATTTTAAAAAGACCAATTTCATAGTGAAATCAGTTTTAGAATTTTGTAATTTAAGGTTTAAGCAAATTAACTGGCACCGAATAAATTTGCACATGCTGGGCTAATTTTAATGCCAAAGCACATTAAATCCTAGCAAAAAAAACAAAAACACACTTAAGATTTGTTGCCAGTTAATACATTTTATTTCACTGTTTCATCTCAGTTCAAAACAATTCTAACCTCTATCTGTCCTTGACGGGCGTATGACGGGTGGTTCTTCAGAATCTTAATTGCTACAATTTCATTGGTACCCCTTTTCCAACACTTGGCCACCTGTCCGAACGTGCCCCGCCCAAGAAACTCCAGCACTTCATAACTGCTAGACACAGAGCAGAGGATCTCGTGCTGGACCAACTGGTAGTCTCCTTCACAGTTTGAGCTGCTGCTCTTGGTGGTTGTTGCAGAGTGAGCAATGGACTGGGCCGTGGTGCCGACAGCTGCGGTGCGAGCAGAAAATGCTGGCGCCGACAGCTCCTCAAGGATTTGGACGCTGCCGCTGCCACTGTTAGCACCTGCGGACCTTTCGGGTTCCTCATTCTTCCGCTTCACACCATACCTCTGCCTGGAGTGAAGGTCTGAAGCTTGGGTGGTGTGGGATGTGCGGTGGGCCTGAGCGTAACTGCCCGTGCTGTCAGCAGCACGAACCACCACTTGGCAACGAGAGGCAGGTGGGAAGACCAAGCCAGAAGTGCTAAACGGGAGCGCAGGAGCTGGGTTGAAGCCGTAAGAACCATAGGCTTCAGCATCCCATGCACAGCTCTCCACCTTCATCTTCTTCACCCGGCAGAAGGCACTGGAAGACACGGACGGGGGAGAGAAGACTTGCAGCTGTGAGGCCATGCCTGAAAAAGAAGACATTTATTAATCTGCAATTGTGTGTATTCATGCATCTGCAAATGTGTGCACCAAAGTAGAAAGGTTTGTATTCAAGGAAACAGACTGAAGGGAGGAAGTAGTGGAAGTGTTGGACTACTGTTCAGAAGATTGTTGGTTCAATTCACTCCACCAAGGTCCTTTACCTATAACTGCTTAGCTGGATAAGAAAATTAGATAAATGGAGGTTGCTCTGGATATTGACGTCTACCAAATGCCAGCAATGGAAATGGGTGAATTTATACACACTGGTAAAAAAAATTACTTGAATCACCACCTTAAAAGTTCCAAAACCAAGAAGGGGAACTTGAGCTGCATTTGACTCTTCGAGGCAATATGGCAGTAAAAGTGCAATACCAGTGTTATTTCCTTTTTTTTTAGTCACTGTCAGTTTGTTTGTACCATGAAAGCATCTGTCACCAAAACAGACAAACACATACATACATACATACATACACACAAACGCATCAATACAAACATACAGTACATACATACATTCAGTCCATACATACACACACTACATACATACACTCAGTCCATACATACACAAACACACACAAAAACAAACATAGATACACATACACATATATATATATATATATACACACATTCATACAGACACGTACATACACACACACATATATTTAAAAAAAAAATGAAAAGTTTATAATCATAGGGGCACAACAAATCTCTGCTTATTTCCATTTGCCTGATGTATATTTATTCATTCATCTTCTTACCCGCTTATTCCCTAATTTGGGGTCACGGTGTTCTGCTGGTGACTATCCCAGTGCACATAGGGCAAGAGGCGGGGGTACACCCTGGACGGGTCGCCAGTCCATCGCAGGGCAACACATAGACAAACAACCA
>JAOTRA010000001.1:2985492-3007041 GCA_026260255.1 Pseudolaguvia tuberculata | reverse complement strand
GATAGATAGATAGATAGATAGATAGATAGATAGATAGATAGATAGATAGATAGAGAGAGAGAGAGAGAGAGAGAGAGTTTTTTTCTAGTCATTATGATCGCTAACGGATTTAATAAAAAGTGTTCCTGTCCTGCGTCATTAGAAGAACAGTAGATTGTTTACCGTCATCCCGAACATCTCGCACCAACAAATAATGACTCAGTTAACTTTGTGACATTTCCACATAACCAGGATTAACACCCATTTCCATCATTCTGGGGATAGGAATAGTTTAAGGGTTAAGTGTTGGCCTGTAACCAAAATGACCAGGGTTCAATTCCCAGCTCTGTCAAGCAACCACTGTGGGTCTGTGAGCAAGCCCTGTAGCCCCCAATTGCTCAATTGTACAAAAGGTCATAAAATTTTTTGTCATAATGGATAAGAGCATCTACCGAATGCTAAAAGTAAAACGATGTAACACATCACAAACGGTTTCAGTATTAATACTGGCTGAATTTTTACCAATTAAAAGTAACATGATATAGCTTGGGGCGGCACAGTGGCGTAGTGGATAGCACAGTCGCCTCACAACAAGAAGGTCCTGTGTTCGAATTCTGGCGGGAATCTTTCTGTGCAGAGTTTGCATGTTCTCCCCGCGCTTGCGTGGGTTTCCTCCAGGTGCTCCGGTTTCCTCCCACAGTCCAAAAACATGCAGATGAGGTGGATTGGTGATTGTAAATTGTCCATAGTAGTGAATGTGTGTGTGAATGGTTGTTTGTCTATGGGTTGCCCTGAGATGAGACCCCCGTGACCCCGGATTCGGGAATAAGCGGGTAAGAAGATGAATGAATGAATGATATAGCCTGTATATAGGATATAACCAAATATTTAAATGTTATGTCCCGGGTTCGATTCATGGGCCAAGGCTCTTTCTGTGCTGAGTTTGCATGGGTTTCCTCCCACAGTCCAAAAACATGTAGATGAGGTGGATTGGTGATTGTAAATTGTCCATAGGAGTGAATGTGTTTGTGAATGGTTGTTTGTCTATGTGTTGCCCTGTGATGGACTGGTGACCCGTCCAAGGGTGTACCCTCACCTCTCACTCTATGTGAACTGGGATAGGTGCCAGAGGAACGCCGTGAACCGGAATTAGGGAATAGGCGGGCAAGAAGATGAATGAATGAATAATATGTATTACTTATAGTGTATATGAAAGACATGTGGGTAGTTGGCGTGAAAGAGGCAGATGTAATGGACAGGGTAGTGTGGTAAAGAGAACCAAATAGAATCAACAGAAAAAAACGTATCCTGTGACCTTTCATACGAAACTGGCTGCAATGTTGAAAATGCCTGTTACAACCGAGAGGGCCGCCATCTCTAAGGCTGGATCAGAGGGACACAAAGATTTCAAAGGCATCGCAATAGCCAGGTCAGTAATTATTCTGAAATGTTAATAAACACGCTATAACTGTTTCCGCAATAGTTATTTACTGTACGTTTGCTTTGCTAGTGATTTGTGTGAACAGTTCATCTCCCCCCTGCGGAGCGTGTAGGCAGTTTATGAGAGAAGAAAGTCACGCATCAGTCACTGTGCAGGATTTGCACAAAAACTTGCAACAGCTCAGTTTTTTTTGTAATCAGTTTGGTGGCTGGTGTACTTGACCAAGCCAAATGGTACCTATGTCAAGATGATGGTTGTAGAACTTCTACCAGAGTCTTTTGAACCTGAGGATTCCAAACAAATGTTAAAGATTTAGAAAATATAATCCGACATGGGGCAGCGCAGTGGCGTAGCGGTTAGCACAGTCGCCTAACAACAAGAAGGTTCCTGGTTCGATTCCCGGGCCAGGAATCTTCCTGTGCGGAGTTTGCATGTTCTCTCTGCGGGTTTCCTCCAGGTACTTTGGTTTCCTCCCACAGTCCAAAAACATGCAGAGAAAACATTGCTTGAATGGGTTTTCTCCAGGTACTCCAGTTTCCTATCATATATTGGTAGAAGAATGCTGAGGATGGAGGTGGTGGGTAGGAGGAAAAGAGGAAGACTACTGTGGAGGTTTATGGATGTGGTGAGGAAAGCTATGCTGGTAGTTGGGGTGAAAGAGGCAGATGTAGAGGACAGGGTATTGTCGAGAAGAGCGAGCTGCTGTCACGACCCCTGACTGGGGCAGCCAAAAGAAGAAGACTCCGGTTTCCTCCCACAGACCAAAAACATGTACATTAAGCTGATTAGTGATTGTAAATTGCCCATAGGAGTAAATGTGTGTGTGTGTGTGTGTGTGTGTGTGTGTGAGTGGTTGGGGTGTTCCCTTGCCTCTCACAGATCCCTGTGAGCCTGAATTAGGGAAAAAGCAGCTAAGAAGATGAATAAATGAAAATGATAGACTTTTTGTGTAAAGTTTATTTAAATTAAACAGTATGCATGGACAACAAACAAACAATATTATATCTGATAAATTAAACATCTTTTATTGGATAACGTTGCTAACTAAAAAAACCTTTGAGGTCAAGAAGCAAACAGGAAAAATTGTACCACGTATTTTATCATTTTAAACACGGATATTCTATTCTTTTTAAGATGTCCCTATAGTCAAAGCATAACATGGACACCGACGTTTTAATGCAAGCAAACACACGTCACAATCACACGCAGGCAGCAATGAAGTATCAGTGGATTTTGGTTGATTATAAGTTTGGTTCTATCAGAAGCGTATTTATCAGCAGAAGGAAACCTTTAGTAAACTATCACAGATTTGAATTAACTGTGGATTGACGATGCTACAAATTGTTGAACAATTCATTTACTTAATTATCAAACAATCAAAATGACACTTATTAGTTTAATTAATATTTTTTAGGAAAATAACCGACTATTCATTTAATGTTAATGTTTTACTTTACATGTAAAAAAGCATTTGTGCGCACAAAGTGTAGTCCTGCTTTTTCACTAGCTTTTATTACACAGCTCATATCTCTCCAATAAACAAGTGGCACTTGATTCTTGCATAACGCTTACTCATGATATCCGCTTTCCATTTGTGCAGAAAACAATCTGTGAAATGTTCCTACAGTATAAATCAGCAGCTAAAATAAAGTCCAAAGACTTTAACCATAAATGGTAGTGCAGCCCCCTGCTGGCAGCAAAAAGCACGTTACCTGGTGTTGCCTAAAGGCAAAAAAAAAAACAGCTAGTGCATAATGCAGAAAAATATTCTGCGTAATTTTCTAGTCAGGAGCAGACAGACTGCGGTAAAAACTCCTGCTTTCAACAACACAAACGTCACACAGGAGAGTCCAGGCCTGATATTTAACTTTTTTTTTTTTTTTTTTTAAACCCACTTGTTTTATTTTTTGAGGCTATGCAGATCAGGCCAGGAAGGGACGTAATACCTGCGCAGAGTACCCTCAGTCAGCTTCTCCATCCATAGGTTGAGTCGGTCAAGCTTGTGATGAAGCTGTACAGTGTCGTCTTCTGCCTTAAGCAACGCAGGTCTGAACAAACAAAAGTACTTTTTATGACCGTTAAGTGCCAGAACATGGCCAGTGTAATATAGATTAAAGGAGGGGGATCCTTCTTCTTCCTCATTATCTGAAAGTCTGGCAGAGGGTGCCAACTCCAGTAGAGAGTCCATCCACCCATTGTGCTTGTCAATATTAAAGAAGGAATAGTGAAGAGTCTGATACCTGAGAAAAGACGCACACTGTTAGAATAATAATTTGATATGTAAAGTCAATTCTGTTCTTTTAGCCTTTTCAGTTTAAGTGGTTTAATTGGAGCAAGGAGGTCTGGGTTTGATTCCAGGATGGGGGTCTCTTTCTGTGTGGAGTTTCTCCCTGTGATTGTACTACAATTAGGTTTTAAACTAATTAACATTATGTCTCATACAAAATATATTAATACTAAGGACACACCAACTATTGGTTGATGTTTTGTACCATAAACTTTGATACAGGTACTTAGAGCCTCACCCTGAGAACGAGTACACTTCTTTGGCAAACTTCTTCAGTAGGATCTGTTTGGACGAGTCCGAGAGCACTAGTACCACGTTGATGTGTCCCGGCTTTAATTTCACCAGATTGCTGGTGTAGGTCATGTCCGTCAGTTCAGTCACTTCTACAAAGTTCTTCTTCAAAGGACGGCTGAATGACAAAACCAAAGGTTACACTCAAATGAACTGCACATGTGGTCCTTCATTTAATTTAAATAAAGTGTAATTGCTACCAACAGAATATTTATTTTAACCCAATGAATGTTGTATTCTGTCAAACCTGGATGTGTTTTCTGTATCCGCACTTCCTGCTGTCTTTTGGGATTCCTTAGCCTTCCGCTTGGCTGTTTTAACCTCAGAGTCACTGCAAATTGGTAGAGTTTGAAGTGAAGTTGAGGTATAGCGACACAGCAAACGTTTCAAACGTGTAATGATGTCCCAAACCTATTTTGGCTCCTACCTGAAAGCCTGAATGATCACGGTGCCAAACAGGATGAAGAGAGCGGAGAAAATCAGAGACACAATAGGCATCACCTCACGCCTGCAGGAGACAGAAAGTCAAATCTGTATGTGTTGGGTATTTAATAGCAAAGAGTCTCAAACCATAAGCTTGCTGCTCCTGGCTGTTCATACACATGTATCAATGCTGATAGATCCTTTACACAACCAGCTCACTATTGGTTATGCAATAAACGTTCTGAAATTCAGAACTACTATCAGAGTTCTTTGTTACTTCTCATGCTTACCAGTTTGAGTAGAGCAGGTCAAAGCAGACATTAGAAAGATAATCGTAGGCAGTATTGGCCCATCGAATTAAAAACATCTGCAATAGAGCAAATTAGAAATGGCACAGATTATAAATAATAGGTGGAATGGGAAACTGTTATTATATTTTAGGACACATGTGGCAAGGACATCTTATTCTTCAGTTCTTAGCTGTGTTTTATTTCTCATAGTTCTGCGTTGTTATAGGGACCGTTTAAATATTCCTAAAATCTACATTTGGTTGATTGACAATACGGGTAAATGTGTGTGTGAGTGGTTGTTCGGCTATGTGTGTCCTCCGATGGACTGGCAACATGTCCAGGGTGTACCCCTGCCTCTCGCCCTTTGTGCGCTGGGATAAGCTCCTGTGGACCCCCGTGACCTCGAATTAGGGAATAAGCGGGTAAGATGAATGAATGAATAAATGGGGGGGAAATAATGATTTTTCCAGTTTCAGGGTAACTGGAAAAAGCGAGGAGGCCGATTGGTTGGTTCTTGTAACATGATTAAATGGTACTCTTGTGGCATTCTAAAGAAAAGTTGCGAATTTTCCTAGGACGTGCCTGTAAATATGTTATGTTATGAAGCATAATGGCGTTAAATTTACATTGGCAGACGTCCTTATACAGAGCGACTTACATTAATCTTACTTTTATATTGGGGTTAAGAGCTTTGCTCAGGGGCCCAGCAGTGACCTATTGCATTAATCCCTTTGTTGATAATATTGCAGGGTCTAAATCCTCCATCTTGGGACTTCCTGTATGATATCCCTGGAATTCGTTTTTGGATGATTGTGACAGGGGATGACAGACTTACTGAGGCCAGCTCATTGTTGAGTTCAGGCAGCATGGCATCATAGTTAAGAAAGGTTGGGTCTCTCTGCAAGATCTCCAGTTGCTCATGAAGGCGGTGCTTATCGTCGTCACTCCCGTTCCACCCGCCTGTCACTGTCCGGTACAGTGCCTTCCCTGTGGCACTTCGCCGTTCCAGAATAATTACCTGTTGGATACACATCGAAATATAATAAATACATAATCAAGAAGTTAATTAACTATCCATTAAACACAGCATGTGGATCACTGACCTGGGGAAGCCGCACATCTTGTGTTTTGAGCAGTGCTTCACAGAGAGGCTGCTGCTGCCTTTGATAGACGTAGGCAAATCGCACCACCTCTTTAGTGTTAGAAGCGGCAAAGTTAAAGAAGGCGTCATTAACAGAAATAAAAGTTTCATCTGCCCCTGTGATGAGCAAGACACAGTATCTAATGGGATGAAAGAACACATTAGTCACCATAAACTATTAAAATTATTTGTAAGTCTAGAAAAAAAGAGTAAAAATTCTTACTTCCGACGGCGGTGGAACTGTTTAACCGGACACAGCTCGTCGAATAGCTTCTGATTGACCAGTCGTGGCACCAACAGGAAACGGTTGCTGGAGACAAACTCATCAATAGTTTGCTTTTTCATTCCTCTGGACTGAGCAGACATAAACAGGAAGACACCGTGGTATTTGACTATCGGACAGTTGTATAGTAATATGGTGGTGATCTCTGACTAAATTGCATCTCTGTTTAAATGGCTGCTCAGGTGTAGCCATTCAAATCTTTTTAATTTTATGGTTGAATTAAAGGGTCTGTATGTGAGTGATCAGCAACAGCAGTCGTTACCTGTATGGCGTCTGCAGGTTTCTCAATGTTCTCTTTAAACAGTAGCATTGTGGGTGCGTAGGAGTTGATTCTAAACTGTTGCTGAATATGTGCAGTCCGAGTCTGATCTACATATCCAAACCGCACAAAGTCCCGATATGCAAATGCAGAGACCTACAAACAGAGCAACACAACAGGGGCTTTTACAACCTACAAACAAAACAGCTTCAGTCTCCACAAAAAAAGGAAGCAAAAAAGGCAAGGACTAAAACCGGACACTTTAGCTTAATTCACCGCTAGAACGATATATGGAAACATGACAATGATGCACAAACCTTTTAGACTATTTACTGTGTACTTAAAACAACAGTGCAAAGTAATAGAGCGTGTGTTAGAGAAGTGAAGAAAAGAGTGCAGGCAGGGTGGAGCGGGTGGAGAAGAGTGGCAGAAGTTACTTGTGATCGACGAGTCTCTGCAAGAGTGAAAGGGAACTTTATAGGACTGTAGTGAGACATGCAATGTTGTACAGTTTAGAGACGGTGGTCAAAAGGACAGGAGAAGGATCTGGAGGAAAGACAGGAGGAACGGGAGTTGGCAATGTTGAAGATGTTGAGATTTTCATTGGGAGTGGGACAGGATTAGAAATGAGTTTATTAGAGAGACAGCACATGTGGGATGTTTTGGAGACAAGGTGAGGGAGGCTAAGTTGAGATGGACTGGGCCTGTGCAGAGGAGCACATATATATATTGGTAGAAGAATGCTGAGGATTGAGGTGAGGGAAGATATGCAGGTAGTTGGGGTGAAAGAGGCAGATGTGGAGAGGAGTGATCCACTGTGGCGACACCTAACGGGAGCAGCCGAAAGGAAAAGAAGAAGAAGAAGACTGTGTACGTAAAACATCTGCCTCTTTATTTTTTAGATTAACGTATCATTATATAACATAGAATTATAAAAATATTATATCTAAAACTGATTATATCCATATTTAATGGATATAATCTATATAACTTTTGTTGATAAAATACTGCTTTACCTTATAAAGCAACGGTGCTGAAGCAGCAGCGTCAAACAGCAGGACACTTGGTTTGTTCTGTTCCCGCCAACCGTTCAAAAAATCTATGTAGTTATCATCGGTCACCTAACGAGAGAAAGAAACAAAATAGATAAATACTTATTTTTAAAAAAAAAATCTTTTATATTTTATCATTGTTAATATTATTAATAAACACCCTGTGGAGTAAAACACAGATTACATCATCCATCAAGTTTATTAATGAACGTTAGAGTTGTACTCCAACCTTTTCTACTAGGTTCTGTGGGAGCAAGCTTTCCACAAACTGCTTCAGATTCTCTTGTGTCACAGTGTTGTGGAAAAATGTCAATCTGCCATTGATAAGCACCAGAATAGAGGGAGCGCCACGGGTACCCAGATGATTGGCTAACCGCCTTTCGTAACCGATGTCCACGACACCAATCCCTACACCTACAACCAAAGGAGAGGAACATGCAAGTAAACACACTCAACACACTATAAATCAGAGATCAACTAATTTTAATGCAATATTTACAGTAAAATATTTTCAAAATATAATTAAGAAGATTATTTTAGCATGAATTGGACAGGAGGAGGAGCTGGAGGTGGCAGAGCTGTTGAGATTTTCATTAGGAGTGACAGGATTAGAAATGAGTTTAGTAGAGGGACGGCGCATGTAGGATGTTTTGGAGACAAGGTGAGGGAGGACAGGTTGAGATGGACTGGGCCTGTGCAGAGGAGTGAGTATATTGGTATAAGAATGCTGTGGTGACGGAAGACATGCAGGTTGTTGCGGTGAAAGAGGTAGGTGTAGAGGACAAGGGAGTGTGGAGCTCACTAGTAGCTTTTTTGGAATTTTTTTTTTAATTAACTAAAAGGATTCTGGGTAGTATAGGCTTAGAGGTAAACGTGTTGGACTTCTGAGTGGAAGGTCATGGGGTTAAATTCCCAGCCCTAAAGGCCGGACAGCAGGTACTACAGTAAAATAATTGTTTAGTATAAGCCTGTTTCACAACACCCACCTAGTGGCTCCAGCTCCTGAACCGTTTCCTTCCAAACAGGTTCGATATGGATGCAGCTGAAACACCACTCAGAGGTGATCTTAATCAGGTATGGCCTTTTGAAGCTGTCGGGCACCACTTCATTCATGTATTTATCATACTGAAGCAGATGCTTGCTGTCGGTAAAATCCCGAGTTGATTGAGTGAAACGAAAGAACGACTGATCAAAATAGAAACTGTCCTGGAAATGATGGAAGCCATGAGGGGCATGGTTTTGGTGCTGGTTCTCATCGGTCTGGCCGTATTGATCGTAGTTAGCTCTGCGGTCCTCACTCGAGAGAATCTGGAGCAAACAGGATTGGTTAGAGGAAAACGTAGCAACTTTAGCCTTTAAATGTAACTCAAAACAGACAGTTCCAAACATAGTCAATATTTTGTGTTCGGGTACCAATAGATCTCTGGATTTACTCGCAAAAAGGTGCAATAAAGTGTGAACCTACGTTGTAGGCTTTCGTAATCTTGATAAATGTGTCCTCCGCGTTTGGATCTTTGTTCTTGTCCGGATGCCTATAATGAAAGCACAGTCCATTTTTTGCCTAACATTACACTAACAGATTCGGTTCCGAACAAGTTTGTTCATCATTACTCACCACTCCTTGACAAGCTGCTTGTACGATTTTCTGATATCAACCTGACTGGCATGTCGAGAGACTCCCAGCACCCTGTACGGATCAAACTCAAAAGCTGAAGCATTTTCTAAAACTACAGTCAGACAAATCAGAAGGCTCAGAAAGGGCGGGAACAACATTCCCATCTTTCCAGTCATTTCTTTTCCTGGAGAAAGAAAGCAGAAAAAAAATACAACGTCAAGTACATTTACGTTACATTACATTAATGGCAGATGTGCTTAAAGGTGATAGGAATCAAACCCTGATCTTCCAATTAGCAGTTCAACACCAGAACCACCAAGCTACCACTTTCCCAATTTAAGATTATTAGAATTGTTGAAAAAATATATATGTATATAAACATATGCAGAAGGTTATGGACCACCATCTTAGACTGTCTGGGTTAAAAGAATAATTGAAGCTATAAAACAGCAACACAGGTTCAATACAAGGCAATACAGTATAGCCCCCCCCCCCCCAAAAAACCCCTCTAACAATATGCAAAACATTAATTCATTCATCTTCTTACCCGCTTACTCCCTAATTCTGGATCTGCTGGAGCCTATCCCAGCACACATAGGGCGAGAGGCAGGGGTACACCCTGGATAGATTGACAGTCCATCTCAGGGCCACATACAAATAATACACACACATTCACTCCTATGGGCAAAACAACCAAACAACCTAATAGACATGATTTTGGACTGTGTGAAGAAACCAGTATGGGTTTCCTGTAGTGATTAGCACGGTCGCCTCACAACAAGAAGGTCCTGGGTTCGATACCCGGGCGGCGATCTTTCTGTGCGGAGTTTGTATGTTCTCCCTGGGCTTGCGGGGGTTTCCTTCGGGTACTCCGGTTTCCTCCAACACTCCAAAAACATGTGCTTTATGTTGTTTGGTGATTCTAAATTGGCCATAGGAGTGAATGTCTGTTCGTCTATGTGTGACTCTGTGATGGACTGGCGACCAGTCCAGGGTGTACCACTGCCTCTCGCCCCTTTTGTGCTGGGATAGACTCCAGAAGACCCCGAATTAGGGAATAGGCGGGTAATAAGATAAAGAATGAATGAATGCGTGAATGAATGAAGTCAATAGGAAATATAGCGAATTCACGCTTGCGAATAACAGACCGGTCAGCAAAGCTATTTTAAGCGTCTGGTAGCTGCTAAACAATGAAGCTAGCATGGATACTAATGACAAATAAAAATTACTCATTGAAAAGAGCAAAAAAAAAAAGATACGACAACTCACAAAATCCGACTGTGGTTTTATTGCTATAAAAACATATAATCGTTGACAAGCTCCATGGGCAGGTCCGGTTGCTAAGCTAACATTTTTTTTTCTCCCGTTAGCGTTTCCTGTTCCGGTAAACGACGAGAAGTGATAAAAGTCCCGCGTCCTCACGCAAAGATGTACAAAAAATGAATTTAAAAAAATGCATTAAAAAAATTTCGGAAATAGAAATATATAGAATTATATAAAAGTAAACAAAATTCCATACTACAATATAGTATAGTGGGGTTTTTTTTTTTTCAGTTTATCCCCTGCACTGGTATTACCCCTGCCTCCAGCAACCCCTGTGACCCTAAATCAGGGAATAAGCTGGTTAGAAGATATTTAGAAGATAATATTTAGATATATGAATGAATGAGCTATATGAATGAATTATGAGTTATGAGCATCTTATAAAAAGTTTATTTCTCTTTCTTACACCTTTCAAACCTTTTTTTATCGGTTGATTGTGTTTATATCCTTCTCCTGGACTTTATTCTATTTGTATTTGAATTATCATTATTCCAATAAGGTCTCGGGTAACGGCTAAAATTAAAAAATAAATAAATAAATAAATAAAAAAACCTCTCATTTCCAACTTGAGAATTTTTCGGGTTTGCTCGACCATTTTTGATAAGTAGAGACTCAAAGCACTTTTGTAAGTCGCTCTGGATAAGAGCGTCTGCCAAATACTGTAAATGTAAATGTGCAAGTGTGTGCTGTGCGATAGACTGGCAGACTGTACCCCTGCCTCTCACCCTATGTGTTTCAGCAAAATTTTAATAAGCGGGTAAGAAGGTGAATGAATGAATAACAGCAGTACAATGTTTCAAACTAGAATAATCCAGGTTTTTAGTATATTTTCATTGCTACATGGCAAGCAAGTTAGAAGTAGGTGCAGTAGAGTCACAGAAAACAAACAAGACCCAGCATTCATGATATGCACCATCTTAAGGCTGTGCAATTGGGCAATTAGTTGAAAGGGATGTGATAAAAAAAATAGCAGCGTGGCATTCAATCGGTGACGTCATCAAAACAGGTGTGAATCTGGTGGCCCCTATTTAAGGATGATGCCAGCACTTGGGTCATTCAAGACATTGTTCAGACGAACAAAATACTTTGATTAAAAAGTTGATTGGAGAGGGGAAAACCTGTAAAGAGGTGCTTAAAATTATAGGCTGTTCAACTAAAATGATCTCCTATGCCTTAAAATAGAGGGCAAAACCAGAGAAATGTGGAAGAAAACGGAAGACAAGCATCAAAATGAATCGAAGAATAACCTGAATGGCAAAGGCTCAGCCAATGATGAAAGACAGTCTGGAGTTACCTGTAAGTACTGTGACAGTTAAAAGACATCTGTTTAAAGCTAATCTATTTTCAAGAATCTCCCCGTTAAAAAAAAAAGTGTGCAGAAGAGGTTACAATTTGTCAAAGAACACATCAACTGGCCTAAAGAGAAATGGAGGAACATTTTGTAGACTGATGAGAGTAAAAATGTTCGTTTTGGGTCCAAAGGCCACAGACTATTTGTAAGATGACCCCCAAACTCTAAATTCAAGTCACAGTGATGACAGTGAGGAATGGGGGTGCAAGCATCATGATATGGGCATGTTTCTCCAACTATGGTGTGGTGTATTTATCGCATACCAGGGATCATGGATCAGTTTGCATATGTCGAAGAGGTCATGTTGCCTTATGCTGAAGAGGAAAAGCCCTTGAAATGGTTGTTTCAACATGACAATGACCCCAAACACACATTATTGTTATTGAGTGACCAGCTCAATCCCCAGACCTTAATTTAATTGGGGTGATATCAAAAATGTAAATAGGATTGTGGAATGTTGTTAAAGAATTATGGAGTGAAATAACAGCTTGAACTTGTTTGCCATGTAGCAATAAAAATATACTAAAATATTATTGTGGTTAGTCACATTGTACTGTTATTATTTTGAACAATACTGTATGTACAAATCCATTTCTTAAATTTATCCTGGTTTGATGTGGATCTAAATAAAACTCAGCCATTATTAGCATTCATACTAAAAGGGCTTGAAGCTCCAAAAGCTTCATAAATCATAAGTAGTTAAGGTGTAGGACTAATACCAGAAAGACCGGGGTTCGATTTCCACCAAGCAACCACTGTGGGCCCTTCAACAAGGCCTCCAAGAGCCCAAAATTGCTCCGTTGTACAAAAGAGATAAAACTGGACTTACAGCTCTGGATAAGAATGTCTGCCAAATACTGAAACTGGTAAGTCTCGATGTTGCAGGCTGTTCACCGTGTATGTGTGGTTGCTGTTCCATTCATAAGATGTACATTACCAATAAAAATACCCTGTGGATGTAGACAAATAACACCAACAAAAAGTAACCCAGTCACTTTTAAAACAGCCCATTTATTCATTTAAATTTAAAAAATAAAAACTAAAAAGGACTATTTCAACGTAGCTATAAGAAACAGTACGGAAGCACTGATAGTCTTTGAGCATTTCTAGCTCTTCAAGTATGTTCATTGTTTCTGGGATAGAGGTAGTGCCTCTATCAGTGCAGGCCAACAGGGGATATATTGGGCAGGTCTACAGAAGAAAAACGAAGGCCTATCCAGGGTCTTTAATAGGCCCAATCCAATACAGCCCAGCTGAACAAGCTGAATCCATTTCTTCCAGTGATAACTGTATGGAAGTCCTCACTTCACAACAAAGGGCCATCAGAAGGAGGACAAGGAATAGAAATGCAGTGTAGTCAGGGAAAGAAAGAGTAAGACTAATGTGCAGAGAGAGAGAGAGAGAGAGAGAGAGAGAGAGAGAGAGGGGCAGAATGTATGGCAAGAAAAGCACAAGTGATGATAGTATTGTAAGCTATACCGATAAGGAGAACATCAGCCTGTTTGCACCTGAAACACTTCAATGTTATTTCAGTGCCACAAAACCAGATCCTGGTTATTTGCATAAATTTTATACTCTTACAATAATTATACAAGGACACCAAGAAACACAACTTGCATTACTTTCACCACCAAAGGAAAAGAAAGAAAAAGCAAAACAACTATGCATTAAAATTTTTCTCCAGTGGACAGAAAAAAGATCTTAATCAAAATGTAAACAGATTCACTTCTTGGGCGTGGATGAAAGCATCAAAATCATCTGTAAGAGCTTTCTTGACATCCATCCCATCAAGCTCTATCATCTGGAGCTCTCAACGGCCGAGGCAGTGCACTCGTCTCCAGGCTCTTCGTCTGGCCCAGTCTGTACGTTCCCTTAATTAAGCCAATCTCGGTTCCTGTATAGATCATCTAGATTGCAGCAAGAAACGGTCCAGGTACTGCGAAATCACCTCCCAGTTTCTCCAAAAGAAGGCAAGGACGATGACCAGAAGCAGAGTGGTGAGTGTGCGACTGCGTGTCTTCATAAGCGGGACCACACAGTTCGCCACTGTCGACACAAACACTAGCAGGACAGCCATGACAGCTAGCAGAACGTTGATGAACTTGCCGAGCAGGGTGCGCGCTGTGGCGTTCTCCAACCCCTCTAACTGCACTACTTGTTGTTGTTGCTGCTGCAGTTCCATCTTTGAGATGCGTGTCTGACAGGCCTCCAGCGCTTCCTACAGAAAAGATTAAAAATTAAACAACATGACTGTCGGGTAACAGCAGCTAACCTTTTAGTGCTAAAATATTTGGGAGAAATTATTATAAATCGCCACTTTCAACCAGATTGGAACCATGACAACTTTTACACTGTTAACGTTGACCTTTTCTATTCATAATCTGGATCATTTATAGAAACGAAAAGGTTTGGATCTACAAAACTCACTGGGTCTGTATTTGGACTACCAACCACCAAGTCCTTGATTTAAAAGTATAGCATCATTAACTAAACTAAAATGACAAGGTTAGCGACCTGTATGTCTCGGGCCCTTTCGTAAGACTGGTAGGCTATTTTTTCTTCCATGCTGGCGAGCTCCTGCTTCAGGTTGAGAATTTCATTCTGATGAAGTTCAGTAAGATCATTCAGCTGCTCTTCTAGACGCTCGCATCTGTTTTTCAGGGGCAACAGCAGTCAGTGAAGTAATCCACAACTGTAAATAAATACAAGCATACTGTATGAGCCTAGAGTTGTGTGCGTGTGTACCTGAATCTTTCCTCCTGAAGGGATTGCATGATAAGCGTGTAGTCCCTCTGATAGTGGCTCTTCAGGTTCTCAAATGACTCATCCAGCCGACCCTGGGTCTCCCGCAATTCCTGGATCTCATGAAAAAGTGCGTCAAGACCCGAGACCTGGCCTTGATCAAGTGTGTTGCCTTTGGAGCTTGGAGGCCCTCCGGGGGCGCCGGTGGTGCTGTTTGCCCCTGCAGAGCCTGACGTGGCACTCGAGCAATCATCTTCGCTGCCGTACTTGGGGCTGGACTGTAACTGCCCGGGTGCTACAGCTCTAGTAGCGGATGTCCCGGTACTTGGTACAACTCCCGGCACTGCCTCGTCTCCCTGTGTCTCATCCAGAGAGTCTTTCAGGGACGAGATGTTGTCCGCACTACCAAATTTGTTGCGGATGAGCGAGGCGAACTCACGGGGTTTGGAAACTACGGCACCGGCAGCTGAGTGAGTGGCCTGCGATATACTGGAGAGACCTCCGGTCACCTGAAAAACACGTAAAAATACTTTATTACCTGCAATCCAATCCGGTCATAAAATGGCAACCATGAAGGGAAAAAAATGTGATATAACAGCAAAATTGTGTTTCAACAAATAGGTCAAATTAGTATAGGTTTTAAATGTTTTTATGCTTTTTCTAAATTCATTAACTCATTCATCTTCTAATTCGCTTATTCCCTAATTCGGGGTCACGGGGGTTTGCCGGAGCCTATCCCAACGCGCACAGGACGAGAGGCATTTATTATAATTACTTTTCTGACTCTACAAAGTAAGATCCTATTGCAGTAATTACCTGTTGCCAACACATACATTTTACTAGCATTAAATAAATTAATCATATTTTGTACCCTTGATATTTATTTTTTAAACTAACATTTGTCACCAAGATAAAAAAGGGGTAGAAATCTTCGCTGAATTCACTTTTGAAATGTTTTCAGAGTCTCCAACCTGAGACAAATTAAATAAATTCCTAAATGTGTATTTTTGTTCATGAGAATGTATTGATACATTTTTTGCTAATAATATAACTTGATGTGTGTAAGGTCAAGTCGTAAAGCAAAAACTAACACAGACACCAAGCCGAAGCTGTGCTCTTTTCATTTCATTCATTGATTCATTCATTCATCTTCTTACCCGCTTATTCCCGAATTCAGTCATGGACTGTGGGAGGAAACCAGAGTACAATGAGGAAACCCACGTGAGCACGGGGAGAACATGCAAACTGAGCACAAAGATCTCTGGCCCGGGATTCGAACCTTGGACTTTCTTGTTGTGAGGCGACCATGCTAACCACTACGCCACTGCGCGGCCAATTTATTTCATATAATATTGGAATAAATAAAAGATCTTGTTTGTCCTCCACACATTCGACTTGGCGGGGTTATACGCTGGATGCCCTTCCTAACGCAACCCTCCCATTTCTCCGGGCTTGGGACCGGCACTAAGGCTACTCCCTAATGGCTGGGAATTTATGGCCAATTTAGACTCACCAATCCGCCTAATGTACATGTTTTTGGACTGTGAGAGATAACCGTAGTACCCAGGGGAAACCCACGCAAGCGCGGGGAGAACATGCAAACTCCACACAGAAAGACTCCATACCCGGGAATCGAACCCGGGACCTTCTTGTCGTGAGGCGAGCGTGCTAACCACTACACCACCGCGCCGTCCGAATAACTACAATTTTTTATAATGTAATAAGTTTGTCATGTTGCTGTAGCTTAGCTAAAAATACATACTTGACTAATACATACACTGCATGCATTTCTGCATCCTCGATTTATTCCCCTTTTACACTATTAATCTATTTCATGTACATTTATTGCATGTAATCCCAGTTACAACCCTATTTACAACATTTAACAAAAGTTCCAGTTCCTTACTTCCATCCATCATTAATGCATCAGTTACTGGCTTTAAGCGCAGATTCGGATGGACCCAAATTTAAAAGTATTTCTCATAGTGGCATCATACAATCTCCACTACAACGACCTGTAACTGAGATGAAGTACCTTTGCGCCGACGTCCTTCAGCCCCTGGTGCATGTCACGCAGCACATCTTTGGGCTGGCGTGGGATGCCGTTGTGCTCCACCTCTCTCAGCTTGCGATGGTAATGTTCCAGCTTCCTCTGCAACTGCTGGATGGTCTGTGCGGACTTCTGATTCTTCTTCTCGAACACTTGCTTAATGCGGGTGCTTTGCTGTTTGTCGGCGTTGTTTGCTAGCTTTAGGTACTCCGCTACGTTGTCGTCGCGTGCTGTCTGCTCAATCTTGATCTGCTCTGTGAGTTTGAGGATCTTCTGCTGTAGTTGTGAAATGGCTTGTTTGGTGCGCTGCGGGTCGGGAGCGCTGTCCACTGAATCAATGCCGTACGCACCACCGCCATCAGAGCTGCTGGATAAAGCGTTGGGGGATGCGGCCAAGCCAGAAACTTCTACCCGATCCACCTGGGAAGAGGAGAAATAGAGAAAGAAATAGACAAACAAAAATAAATCAAATAAAAAAAAATAATAATAATAAAAAAAAAAAGACCCAACATATTACAATGTTATATTTTTGCCCAAAAAAAAAAAAAAACGGAAAATCAATGAAAACACCCTGACCGCAATCTCACTCTCGACACTGGCCATGACAGAGCACACTTCTAGACACCCTTCAATATGTCGTATGCAGACAGGAAACACTGACTGCCTGGACCTCTGTACTATGACGAGACTCAGACTCGAGGAGATAACAGCTGAAGCTCAAATTACTGATAAAGCGACACACCACGCCACATTAAAGTACACAAGGAAACAAAAGGAACACTAAAAAAAATTCTCAGGACCCTCACCTAATTCTGCCGATCTCAACACTGCTACTACAGAAACAATAGTTAGCTATAGATAATTGTGTTAATGTTTGATTGCTGTAAAGAGAAGTAGCCTATGTATTTATGTTAACTTCATTTACATCATAATGACATTTCATTAAAGAACTAAAATATTTAATACACAACTACTTCGGATGTGTTCTGCAATTTAGTAAAAAAAAGTCTAGAGTCAGTTTCTGTTCTTCTAAAATTAATTACTATGTAAACGCTGGCAGCCTTTTAAGAAGTACAGGTAGATTTATTGTAGCAATAGCCATCAAAACATTGCATGGGTCAAAATTATATTTTATAAAATTATACTTTTATGCCAAAAATGATTCAAATAATAAGTAAAGATCAAACCTAATTATTAATTTAAACACATAATATTCTGGTTTCCTAAAGACAGTCGTATCTGGGTAATAATAATAATAATAATAATAAAATAGGACATAATTTGTCATATCCTAACATACTTTGACAACGGCACTATAACAAAGTTAGCTTTGATTTAAACCTTTAAGTCTCTTGCGATTTGGAAATTTATGTCTCATGCCAAACGTGGAAGTTAACATGTGCATAAAACCCATTGCATAATTTGTAAATTAAATTTAATTCAATTTTATTTGTATATCAGTTCAACATCCACCCAAAGAACTAACCTAAAATCCAAACAATGTATCTAAATCAGTATCTCTAAAGGTTTCATCTGAAAGGGCAGAAAAGCATTTTATGGCCATCCATTAAATCAGCTAGTGCCTGGTACAAGTGATCATATTGCTATCTTTCTTTTTATTACACAGAACCTGCTATAAAAACACCTAGCAGCATTTTGTCATCTGACATGATCTCGTTAGATAATTGTTCATCACCGGAGATAAATGGTGAATCCGCTCGGTGAACAATGATAAAAATGGGATGGATAACACAGATATTGTCTGTAATGGCTGGTTTATTATCAGTAATCTAGAAAAGGACCAGACAATACAACTAATTAAAACCTAATTTCATGCTTCCAGCTTAATGAAAGTAATAACGACATTTATCTGTCCATATAGTTTTGACCAAATCATGCAGCAGCCATACTTTACCTTCACTTTTTGTTCATTTTGGCTGATACGAAATAAGTCTGATATGGAGTACCCAGAGGAAACCCACGCAATTAGGGGGAGAACATGCAAATAGAAGGATCCCTGACCACGGGAATCGAACCTGGGAGCTTCTTGTTGTGAGGCGACCGTGCTAACTACTACACCAGCGCCGACTTTTTCTAGTATAGTTTCCTCCCACAGTCCAAATCCATGTACATTAGGTTAATTGGTGATTGTAAATTGACCATAGGAGTGAATGTATGTGTGTGGTTGTTCATCAATGTGTTGCCCTGGGATAAACTGGCGCCCTGTCCAGGGTGAACCCCTGCCTCTCACCCTATGGGAGCTGGGATAGGCTCCAGCAGACCCCAGTGACCTTGAATTAGGGGACAAGTGGGTAAGAAGATGAATAAATGAATAATCAGTGGTACCGACAGAGCCAAATCTACCATACCCATGAAAGCATGCCACTTTAGATATGGGGCGTCGCTGCTAAGAGAAACAAGCAGAAGTGAGAGCGGGGAAATTAAGTGTACCTGTGGAGAATTTGAGTGCTAATTAACTGCACTGTTTTTGACAGTCATTGAGTGGTAGCAGCTGGAGCTCGAGTGAGAGCAAGAAAAGTCTTTTGTGTTCACATGTGTGGTGGCGGTTTGAGCTCCAGCGAGAGATACACCAGAATGAGAGCGAAATGTTTTGTTTAACAGGTCAGTCTGCATGCAGCAGAGCTCACTTAGTGACCATGTTAAATAGCGCTCGGGAAAGTGGGCGAGGCCAATGAAAGGGTGGGTTTACACTACGCAAGTAGTCAGTTTTGTTCTGCTTTATTTGTGCCCTGAACATTAAATATCACAAATCAAAAATCACATCATTATTTTTTTTTTCCAACACTGGTGATGTTAATCAGTAATCACGGGGTATACTGATATTCCAGCCATACCAACCTGCTTGACTGAGGGTTTCGGAATAATATGTGATCAAGATAGTCAGCAAAGCTCCCAAAATAACCAAGATGACAATATGTTAATATTTAATTACTAATTAATAATTAAACTATTTCCTCTCCCATTTTTATATTCGTCACTGACAAATACGGCCGTAGCAGTAATGTCTCAGCAGCATTATAAGCAAGGCTGAGAAAAGAACAGTGACTCCAGCATTGTATGTGGTATATTTTTGGCTATTTTCTGTTTTACATATTTTTCACGTTGCAATATATCACAATGTATTGTATCATGGCCCATGTACCTTAATCGTGCATGAATCCCTTGTACGTGCACATAGTGTTTTCTCCCTGCTTATTTTGGACTATGTATCTAGCCAAACATAAAATGCCTAAAACTCCATACACTGACTTCATTACATTACATTATCAGACTGAGTGCTTTTGAAATTTGTGCTAGCCTTGAAAACATAGTAACATCAGATAAACGCCACTTCTCAGATGGGCCTACACTTAGAATAAAAAATATTTACAGGCACTGGAGGCAAGATATATGCGGATAATGCAAATACTTTGGGCAGTGGTGTGATGCAGACTGCAAGAAATATGTTTAAAAGTACAGCCAGTTTGTGTCCATGTTTTGTAAGACATGTATAAACTCTAGGAATAAATATAATACTTAAATATTACTAAAATATTTCTTTTATTTTAATATGTCACATCTTCCCTGAGCTGTTCGCTCTTTTTGTCAATGCTTGCCAATATATATCTAATGAAAGCAAAGAAACCACTTCTATTTCCATAAACTAATTTAGGCACTTTTGCAATGGTTAACAAAACAAATAACAGTTAATGCGACATCATGGTCAGAAAGTCCTAGGTTAAGCCAAAAAAGTTTACTTAGGGTAAAGAAATTTGATCTTACTACAAAAGCACCAACTGAAATCTTAAATTGCTCTTTAATTAAATAAGTCCGCTTGAGCACAGGGAATTTTAAAAAAAGCAATTGATTAACAAGAGACATTTTTATTACTTACTCTGTCTGATTCCTCGGTGGAATGATAGCCGGAGGTCAAGAGCATGTCGACCAAGGCGGGGCTGCTGGGAGTGTCTGTGGTGGAGGACGACCGGGGACGTCCAGCCTGCATCAAGACTTCTTGGGTACTGCGTCTGTGAATCTGGGGGCTACCTTTCTGGGGGGGCTCCCCTCCACCCCCAGTCTTGCTGCGGCGACTCTGCAGGCTGGTCCCTCGCTTCATTATGGGGGGAGCACCTCGGATCTGCTGTAGCACACGGCTCAAAGCTGCAGGGGGAGTGGAAGTGGGTGGGAGGTCAGAGTCGGGAGGCGTGATGTTAGGAATGGTGGCTTCCCCAGTCTCCGACTCTGCCTCTGTGGTCTCAGATGCAGGACCAACAGAGGAAGAGGAGAGGTCTTGCGGCACGACAGATGAGCGCCGACGCTGGGGTTGGAAGAGCTGTTTTAGGCCGTGGCCAAGTGCACCCATGTTCTCCAGAGCATTTTGAGTTAATTTGGACAAGCTGTGCTCAGCCTCAGAAGCCCTCCTGCTCGACCCTGGCTCAGCTGAGTCTGGCTCTTCAACGCCAGGTTGCTCATGAGCACCCTGATCCATCTCAAGGCAGCCAGGTTCAATTTATAGAGTCGGCATAGGGGCAGTATCTAAGTAAGCCCAGCAACCTTTAACCCTTTGACAGGCAGTTTCAAATGCCAGTAAGCAGGGTTCTTGGCAGTCAGGTTGATTCTCTGAGCATGCATGCATCTGCAGATTGGCTCAAAGCCATGCTTGTCTACCACAGAAGGAAAACAACATGGATTGTGACATGCAACAATGAGTGATGGGATACAAGCAGCAAATACAGGATTGCTTGAGCTAACAACAAAGCCCAAGCGCTTCAGTTGGCTTTGAGATATTTGGGTGTGGCACCTAATCATATTCTGAGGTGTCAGGTTCCTCAACTTATTTTATTAGGATATTCGTCATTGCTTGTCCAATCCCGGAAGTCTTAAATAACAAAACAAACATGCCAAACCTGTATGTTTCTCAAAGCCAAGGTATTACTGCTTCTATTACTACACACACACACACACACACACACACACACACACACACACACACACACACACACACACACACACACACACACA
>JAOTRA010000001.1:2974909-2985392 GCA_026260255.1 Pseudolaguvia tuberculata | reverse complement strand
CACACACACACACACACACACACACACACACACACACACACACACACACACACACACACACACACACACTTTACTAAGCAGTGAGCGGTCACGGGTAATGTGGTAATGTGAGAAAAAAAAGCTACAGGATTAAAGTTGTGAATTTCTGCAATGCTTACAGTCTTAAATTTTAGGAGCACACATTTAAGGTTGAAGAGAATATTTATTTACATAGAAACATTTTAACAATGCTTTTTTTTTTAACCAGGTTTGGCTAGGTTCACTGCAGAAATTCACTCTCAATCTAGTGTTAATTACTCTAACAGATGACATCAAAAGCAAAAACGTAAGTAAAAGCAGCGTTTTATGTTTAACGAGTCATGTGGGTTAGGTAGCGCGTGAACTGGGGAAATTTCTTGCTGGCAATACAGAAAACCATTAAACCTGACAGTCACTTCGAACTTTTCATCATAGGAATATTGACACTGAAGCTTTTTACATATTAGAATAGCATCCTGTTAAAGCACTACTTAGATGTTTCAGAAAATATCTAGCAGGGAAAACATCAACCCACACAGTACATCTTTTTTTTAGATATAAACAAAGAACAAGACAAACAGTTCTGCATGAGAAACAGAAGAAAGAGAAAGAGTCTTGCTTACCATCAGACCAGCCCGGCCTCCTCGGCTCTCAATTCAGGAATGGCTATGGAAGAAAATGGATGCTTGTGTCAGACTCACACGACCCACATCATCTAATAACCAGTCTATTCTACACCCGTGCAAATCAGGCCTTGGTGAATGAAACATTAGACAGGCAGAACAATTCACTGTAGCTAACATACCAGGTCCGCATGCAGTATTTTGAACCGTCAGAACCCCTGATACTACAGCCTACTCACTACAGTAAGTTTTAAGCCCCACATTGCACTCTAACTAGATGAACATTCTAGAAGTTCCTGGCTAAAGTTCATAAAGCTTGGGAATTGCAAAATGAGATCCTGGTAAACAAGTAGTAAATATGATCCAGCATAAACCTTAACATGAATTTCAGGCAGCATTTATCCTATTGCTTATTTATTCATTTGAGTTAAACACACTTAAATCCTAAACAGCTTCTTAGTCACCACACACTACAGTGGGTAGGGCTGGCATACGCATATTTAAAACAAACTAAATCATTTGCATGGAAGAAAATACCATCAATGAAAATACTATAGCTAGGGTACATCATAGATAACGATTTACATTTGTAAATCTTCAAGCTATAATTTTATTGGTAGGTTTATTAACAGTAAGATATAGAATAACATCCAGCATTTTTTTTTTTGTATTTCAATGAGTGAAATAAGTATTTGATCCCCTATAAAATCAGCAACTTTCCAGCTCCCAGGTGTCTTTTATACAGGTAATGGTTAGAAGTTCTCCTAGTTTATATAAGATACCTGTCCATTGATGTCAGGGATAAGACTGTAGACACAAGTTCAAGCAGCTTGGTGAGAATGCGACAACGGTTGGTGCAATTATTTGCAAATAGAAGAAACACAAAATAAATGTCTCTCTGTCTGGGGCTATATGCAAGATCAAACCTCATAAAGAACGATGAGGAACCAGCCCAGAACTACACAGAAGAATCACGTCAATCTCAAGGCAGATACCATAGATACCAAAAGAACAATTGGTCATGTCTGAAATCCTGCAGCGCTTGCAAGGTCCAGAAAGCAGATTAACAAGCCTGTCAATGAACGACTGTTTGCCAATGAACGACTGAAGGATTCAGAGGAGAATTGGGTGAAAGTGTTTTGGCCTGATGAGACCAAAATCAAGCTCTTAGGCATCAATTCAACTCGCTGTGTTTGAAGGATGACAATGACCCAAAACACAAGGTCAAGGCAACAAAAGAATAGCTCAAGAAGAAGCTATAGTGGCAGTAGTTGATTAAACCAGCAAGACAATAATAATAAATATAATTTGATCAATTTGAGTTCACTAGTAAGACATAACACAGCAGAATAAGTCACTTAAGAGCTTTCAGTAATTGAATACATTAAAACCACTAAAGGTTTCTTATTCACTCTTAACGCTTTTCCACCAAGGCCAGTGTTGTGAAAATCTATCCTACCTGCTCAAAATGTCCTACACGTAGTTCAATCTGTCAAGCTGTTCAAAAATGTGACTCAAAGCACTTTTGTACGTCGCTCTGCGAAATGCAGAGTAAATCTAATGATCTAAGCTTATTTCTGAGCATGAGCTAGCATTTAACAAACAATGAAGAAACAGGGATGGCAAAGATTGCAGCTACCAGAAAGTTCCAACCTGAATAAGGATATCAAACTTGACAGTTAGTGTGTGTGTGTGTGTACCACATTCTGAGAGGTAGGACAGATTTCCAAAACAAGGATTTGGAACTGGCATATGCACTGGCAAGGAGCTATGTCATGTGACCGGAATGTTTATGTTCTTGTCATGTTTTTCTAATTAGACATTCTTGTCAGCCGAGGAGAGTGTCGGTCTGTTGTTGACCATTGCTGAAATGACATTTAAATTTACATCTGTAAAATAGCAAAAAGGAATTATAGAACCAGTATAATGGGATTATATCTCAATCATCTCAAAATCCCCTCGTTTTAAAGAACCGGTCTCTACATGGAGGTTTTCCCTTGTAGCCCATCAGCAAAACTGAGGCAAAAATGCTGACATGTAGAGAAATAATTATATTAATCTTCAGCAGACTAATAAGCCTTGAAAACCTGCAGAGGACACCACAAGAGCCAAAATTAAAGCCTTTCACCTAAAGAGGAACAATGGGCAAATTTCTAAGCTGACGCCAAGGAAGACTTTTGAGTTTTCTGTTTAAAGTGTCACATTTACAGCCCGTTACGAGACTACATGATAAATTAGTCTTCCAGGCTCAATCCATGATCCATGATTAATGCGAGGGAATATGTCGAATATGTATGTATGAACTTTCGGAGACTGCATCAACATGTTCAATAATTAATAGAACAGATAAACAGCAAAAGGTTGCATAGTACCACACCAGACTTGAAACACATTAATTAGATTTATACAGCAAGAAGAATGTAAACCATAGTCATGGTCCTTAATATATGATGTAAAGAAAAACATCCAGTGGTGAGTACAGATACACCATGCGCACTGCATTTTCTGTGCATGGTTGAAGTGGGTCAGTTCCATCCCCTTATCACTCGCCCATAGTCTTACTCACACAGTTTGCCAAGGTCACATGAAAGCTCTGCAAGCACTGGAGCTCTACAAACCACCTAGCACAGCTAAATACCCACTACTCATAAGATTCCATCTCACATCAGACTTTTTCCACCCATTTTTGAAAACCAGACTACGATAAAACTGGGGTTGATTACTTTGCAGTTCAGACTGTGGGTATATTAGGAGGTTGTTAGTGTCTACAAGAGATTTACCAACACAGCAGATTTCATGTGCATCTAATTTAACTAGAAGGTAAAAATAAAGTGTGTATGTTTTTTTATTTTATTTGTTTGGCTGTTTAAAAACTGTATTGTGTACTGGATTGACTTACATAATTTTCATCGCTGTTGCAAAGAGCTCATGATATAATACACCGTTCCATCCTAATAGCTTTTGTTGTCAATCTATAGGCAGATTCTATTATAGTAGGTCTTTTAGTCCTCACTAAAGATCGATGCATGCTCTTACATACCCTCACAAAAAGGGCGGTGAGAAACTGCTCACCACCACACGACCAAGTGTGCCAGGATGACAACTATTAAATGTCAGTTGCACACAAAAAATGCGACTGTGCAAGCCAGAAACTGGCTCTCACAACATTGTGACTATTCTCTCGAAGTAACAAGATAATTAATACCCAGCTCTGTACCTCGCTTCGTTCATCAGTTCACCCGCTCAGTCATCTCCATTTAGAAAGATGGCACGAATTAATCCTAGAAGGATAATCCAAAATAATCTCTTTGCGTCATAGACGAAAACCGCCACTCAATCCGGACAGGACGGTAAGGTAGAAGCAGGTCTTCTCATTCCTGTCTGCTAAGGCTGAAAGAAAAAAAAAAAAAAAAAACATGTTAAAAATATTACACAAGATATTACACAATATCATAGCACCCGAACCTGTCAGACTGATAACAGAGACCATCTGCAGTGTTCATATTGATTAATAAAGTGAGATATAAATACATCTATGTACATTAAAGGCAGTAAATATGGTAAATGTACATCATATTAAGCCTCGAATCACAGCTGTACATAGTGAAGAGGATGGACGATTGGATCAGAATTGATAAGCACAAAAATACATTGATTACTACAATTCATACATAACATATAATGTCTCAGATATTATAACGCGTTATAATTAATGCATTATTATCACCACCATCTCATCATGATCGCACAATGGAGTGAACAGAATTCATCTGGTAGCCTGTGTACGCCCTTAATGCTTGAGTTTCAGACCAATACAGAATATAATCGATAATCGTATTATATTATATTATATGTAAATAAGCACTATTAAATCCCAACATGTGATACAAACAGGTTTATTTTTACGACACCTGTCCAACAATTCACCGGCCCATGTACGGTTCCATATAAATAGCTAAGAAAGCTAAGAGTAGGTATAAAAACACCTGTCTCACTACGATATGGCCGGCTATGGATGGATGGACGGATCCGCGGGAGATTAGAGATTTGACAACAGTTTCCCTATCAAACTAGTCAACATAGGAACCCGTCGTTTAACCGTCTGACCCCGAGATGTCATACTGATCCACGGCGTCAGATCCATGTCTTGCTAGTCCTCCACCAAGCCTACACTTAGCTAGCCAAGTCACGCTTGTCCAATCCGGCTAAACATGCTAACTTAGCTTAGCTAAGTGGCAGAGAGAGAGAGAGAGAGAGAGAGAGAGAGAGAGAGAGAGAGAGGCAGAGAGGCTAGGACAAGTTAGCACGCTAAGGACAGCGGTAAACGATTTGACCCAGCAAATGTTGTGAACTGTATGACGACGTTAAGTCAGCGGCGGATATTAAACGTTTGTTCCGGCGTTGGGAAAGAATACAGCGGATAAACAAACTTACATGAGTCCTGAGAGGATTCCGCCGATGACCGTTCATTTCATTTCTCACTGTTGAGACACTCCCACGATGACGTCAGCATCGCGCACGAGGACACGCGCAAAAAAAGGGCCAAAGATGGAACAGTTGAAAAGACAAATGAGCTCTGCAAACATACGTCACAGAATTGTCTATTGTTGCGTCATTCATTTGTAATGGGCGGGGAAAATGTAACATTGTTTCGGCAATAAACCAGTACGTCTTCTTCTTTCTTTCCTTTCTGCTGCTTCCATTAGGGGTCGCCACAGCGGATCACTCTTCTCCACACTACCCTGTCCTCTACATCTGCCTCTTTCACCCCAACTACCTGCAAATCTTCCCTCACAACATCTATAAACCTCCTCTTTGGTCTTCCTCTTTTCCTCCTGCCCGCCACCTCCATCCTCAGTATTCTCCTACCAATATTCTGCATGTCCCTCCTCTGCACATGTCCAAACCATCTCAACCTAGTGTCCCTAACCTTGTCTCCAAAACATCCTACATGCGCCGTCCTTCTAATAAACTAATTTTTAATCCAGTCCATCCTCGTCACCACCAATGAAAATCTCAGCATCTTCAACTCTGCCACCTCCAGCTCCGCCTCATGTCTTTTTGACATTGCACTTATCCTAAATCTCTCATCTTTATTTTGTTTTGCATTACAAATTTGTTTATCCTTCGCGGCAATACCAAAGTTAAATCATTCTGAATTTGAAATGCATGTGTCAGAGTTCACAGTCAAATTTTTTAGCCAACTAAAAAAAGTACTGGGGCGTGAAAGTGGTTCCGCACGTTCACCTCCCAGGGTTTGATTCCTGGGCAAGGAAGTTTGCATGTTCCTCCCACACTTGTGCATGTTTTCTCTAGGTATGCCAGTTCCTAGAACCCAAAAACTTTGGGTGGTGATTGGTGGTTCAGGATTGTCCATGGGTTTGTATGTGTATGGACTGGCAACCTGTGCAAGGCGTATCCTTGCCCATTGTTTTATGTGCCTTAAGATAGGCTTCAATTCGAGAAAAAGCATGTTAGAAGAAGATGAATGAATTTAAAAGTACTTTGACACCGGAACCAAGCAATCACAACCATATGTGAACTTGGCAAGAATACAAATTTGTATTCTGTATAATTAAATTTAAAATAAGCACACATTGAGTGTGTTTCTATTCTTTGTTCATGTTTACTTTCTGTATTGTTCTTACATGTTCCTTGTCATGTGAAAAAAACCAAAACGAAATAAACGTTGGGATAGATAAACAGAATTAACATCACTGGAACCAATAGGCCCAAATATAAGCCACACAAATGATCGTAAAAACACCTTATACACTTTTGATATGGCTAACTACTTTCAGAAAATTGATAATACAACCCATAATGTGAATTTGATTAAAAATTCAGTGCAAAAAATACAGGTATGACTGATCCAAGTTAGTATGTGTGACTGTGGTAGATGTACTTGTTGTGGTTGTAGTAGTTTGAGCTGTAGTTGGAAGGGCAAATGCAGAAAGTCCAGGATGCTGAGTGAATTGCCATCCAGGAAACTAAGTATAGGGCTGCCGATTAGCACCAACTGGGAAACCTGGGACAATAGTGGGGATTCCAGGAGGACCATGTTGGAAGTGCCAAAATCAGGATATTGCATATTGCGTTCCAGGTATCCAAGAGATATCATCGGTTGGTGCAACTGTAGATGTACTAGTTGTGGCAGTAGGAATATTGGTGGAGCTACAGATTATTGTTGCTTGATCACCAGCAGGTGCAACTGTAGTTGGGGGAGGATCTGTGGGAGCGCCAGTAGGTCTAGAAATGAAAATTTGAATTGGAACTGCACAGAAAAAGGACCACATGCAATTATAGATTAATTAAAATGGCAGCAGATGGGCAGGACAAGGTCAACAATCAAAAGGTTAAGTCTAACCAATTTCAACACACATTACAATGTATTGCTCAAAATATTACCTCAAAATTCCATCCGAATTACTACAGAAGACAGTAAAACGAGGATGAGCCATAGGACATACAACCTTTACATTAAGGCTAGAGACTCAATGGCAGGATGTAGGTGTTCTCCTGGAATTACAAGGCTCAGTTGATCAGCAAAAACAAACAATATGGAGGTTAATAGCTAGCTGGTTACCTGTTGCTTAACATTACAGCAATCATAGTTGGCAGTGAATGAAAGATCTCTACGGCCCCTCCGCACAGAATACCCACAGCTAGAAGGCATTTGAGACAATAGCATTGAACCCTCTTTGTCTAAGCAAATCAAAAAATTCCAAATTTTATACTCCAGATCAAACTAAAGGTAAGCTACCACTTAAATTGTTAACATGTCAAAAAGGGAACCCAAACCAGTGCCAAAGGCCATTCCATTGAGACTTCTAGAGCTTTGCCTTCAAATACACTGATACAGGATATACAGTCAGCATAGATCTTATACTCACTTGTCTTAACAAACAAATTGGGGAGTTGCCTTCCCTTTACAAGTATAGACATTTAGTCTCTAGCACACTGTACAGAGAGACTCAAGGGTCTCAACATGGCCAGTCGGGACAGTCCAGACAAGTATAAATGAGTAAATACATTATTATCCTGTCGAAAACTAGAAGTTTTATACTAAATCCTGTAATACATTCATATCAGTCATTCCTGGCTGATCACCTTGATATCCAGCAGTCTTTCCAGGAAGCTTTTTTTTCTATAAAAGCCCATCCACAGAGTCATTTGTATAGCTGTTGGAACCAATGACAAGTTTACCAGACTGACTCAACTTCCCTAAAACCTTGTGCCACCCAAATCAAAATGTTTTTAAACTGCTTTAAACTTCAATAATCAATGGCTCCTTAACTTCAGGTCAAGTACCAATGTCTTTCAAGAGGGCACTGGTTATTCCTATTGAATATGGTTTAGTTTAATTATCAGTAAACTAAATTAAAGGGCAGCACAGTGACATATTGATTGGCACGGTCACCTCACAGCAAGAAGGTCCTGGGTTTGATTCGTGGGTAAAGGGCCTTTCTTTGTCCTCCCTGCGCTAGCATGGGTTTTCTCAAGGTACTCCATTACATTAGATTGAATGGTGATTCTAAATTGCTCATAGGAGTGTGTGTATGGTTGTTCATCTATGTCTAACCCTGTGATGGACTGGTAACCTGTCCAGACATGACTCGAACAAGCCCAAAGACCAAAGGCAAAAGACCTAGTGATTAGGTGAGGGTCAGGTACCCATGGGTGTATGAAACTGCAGTTAACATCAATTTATGCAAAAGTAAAATGTGTAGGTAGTCAAGTGCAGATTTGTGGCATACTGCACAAAAGTTAGGAAATATACCAAACTACCATATTCTCAGGACATGATAAGCTATAAATTTGTAGATTTAAATGGGTCTACTTGACGTGTTCACATCTTAATTGTGATGTTCCCCAGGGCTCGTTCCTTGGTCCTCTACTATTTTCATTATACATGTTCCCACTCTGCAACTTTATCCATAAACACGATGTTAGATGCCACTCTTTCGCTGATGACATGCAGCTATACATTTCCGCTCAATTAGACGCAGAGCGTCAGTTAAATAAACTGGAATTATGTCTAGAGGACATTAGAAACTGGATGTTAAGTAATTTCCTGCTGCTAAATCCAGAAAAAAACAGAGGTTCTTTTACTAGAACTGCAGATAGCAAAAAAACTTTTCCGATGTCACTTAAACATTAGACGATCTGTCTGCAGCATCAAGTGCAACATTCAAAGACTTTGGTATGATCATAGATTATAATCTTTCATTTATTGCCTTTAGATAATATTACTAAAATAGCATTCTTTCACCTTAGGAACATCACTAAAATTAGGAATATTCTGGCATTAAACGATGCATTCCATGGCTTCATCACATCCAGGCTGTATTATTGTAACACTCTGCTTTCTGGATGTCCTGCAAATCTTATAAATAAAAAAAGATTCCTTACTAGGACCAGAAGACAAAAGCACATTACCCCTGTTCTATCCACACTGCATTGGCTCCTGGTGAGATTCTGTATAGATTTTAAAATACAACTTTTGACCTAGAAAGTGCTAAATGGTCTCGCACCCCTCTCCATGGACTGCCACCTTATCATGGTGGAGAGGTTTGAGTGCCTGAAGGATCGTAGGAGCTATGTTGTCAGGGGCTACATGCCCCAGTAGGGTCTCCCAAGACAAACAGGTCCTACGGGACAGGCCAGACAAAGCGCAGTCCAATCTACCCCTTATGAGTAATATTAAAACAAGGCCAGTGACATCACCCGGTATGGCGCAACCGGGGCCCCACCCTGGAGCCAGGCCTGGGGTTGGGGCTTGTGTGCGAGTGCCTGGTCTTATCCCATGGGGACCGGCCGAGCTCAGCCCGAAGAAATTACGTGGGGCCGACCTCTTGTGGACTCACTACCTGCAGGAGGGACGTGGAATGGGTGGCCGTCGAAGACGGGGTCCTTGGCAACCCAACCCCCGAACATGGAATTTGGCTCTAGGGACATGGAATGTTACCTCACTGGGAGGGAAAGAGCCTGAGCTTGTGCGGGAGGTAGAAATGTACCAACACAGTTTGTGCTCTGGAACCCAACTTCTTGAGAGAGGCTGGTCTCTCCACTACTCTGGAGTTGCCCAAGGTGAGAGGCGTCGGTCTAGTGTGGGCGTGCTTCTAGCCTCCCAGCTTAGCCGGCATGTGTTGGAGTTCACCCCAGTAAACGAAAGGGTTGCTTCCTGTGCCTTCGTGTTGGGGACATGTTTCTCACTGTTGTTTGTGCCTATGGGCCAAATGGCAGTGCAGAATACCCGGTCTTTTTAGAGTCTATAGAAGGAGTGCTGGAAAGTACTCCAACTGGGCACTATGTCATTCTACTGGGAGACTTCAACGCTCACCTGGGCAATGACAGTGAGACCTGGTAATTGGAAGGCATGGCCCCCCCCAATCTGAACTTGAGTGGTGTTCTGTTGTTGGACTTCTGTGCTAGTCTCAGTTTGTCCATAACAAACACCATGTTTGAGCATAAGGGTGTCCATCAGTGCACAAGGCACTCGGGCACCCTAGGTTGGAAGTCAATGATCGATTTTGTAGTTGTATCATCTGATCTCCGGCCGAATGTCTTGGACACTCGGGTAAAGAGAGGGGCGGAGCTGTCAACTGATCACCATCTGGCTGTGAGTTGGATCCGATGGCAGGGGAGAAAGCTGGACAGGCTTGGCAGGCCCAAACGTATTGTGAGAGTCTGCTGGGAACATCTGGCAGAGTCTCCTGTTAGAAGGAACTTCAACTTTCACCTCCGGCAAAGCTACGACCGGAAACTGAGGGAGGCTGGAGATATTGAGTCTGAGTGGACCATGTTCTCCACCTCCATTGTTGATGCAGCTGCCTTGAGCT
>JAOTRA010000001.1:2881495-2905216 GCA_026260255.1 Pseudolaguvia tuberculata | reverse complement strand
TCTCTCTCTCTCACACACACACACACACACACACACACACACACACACACACACACACACACACACACACACACAGAACTTTAAAGAAGAAAACAATGACTGTTAATTGAATAGCGGAAGAGTGTGGATCTTTCCGGAGAGGTGCTCTACATAGTAAACAGGTCCATCTATTGTTTATGAATAATTCATCAGATACACAGAAAGGGTTAAATTGGACATAATCCTGAATAAAATGGGTTTATAACCCTAAGCCTATAATTTATAGCCAAAACAGACTTTTGATGGTTCTGGTCTCTTCCAGATGAATAAAACAAAGGGCGGAGTGTAGTCTTGACTAACATTTTTAATTTCAATTATTATTTGTACTTGTAATTTTATCTAAAATATTATAAAATGTCACTTGTGTAAAAGCTTACAATAGGTGGAAGAGCAGTAGATATGTATATGGGGCAGTGGTTAAGGTTGTTGATCCGGAGACCAGGAAGACTTGTGTTCAAGCCCCAACACCACAAAGCTCCACCACTGTTGTGTCCTTGAGTAAGACCCTTAACCCTTCCGGCTCCAGAGGTGCTGACTTACTAAGATGGGATATGCGAAGAAAAACATTTCCCTACATGTTGTACAGTGAAGAATTCTGTATGGGACAAATCAATTATCATTCATTCATTCATCTTCTCTTACTCGCTTATTCACCAATTCGGGGTCACAAGGGTCCACTGGAGTTTCTTCTGCTTGAGAGTTGCATGGGTTCTTCTTGAGGAACCTCCAAAGAACCCTTAAGAGGGTTTGTAAGATTCTTTAAGAGTGTTGACATTTATATGTATAAATCTCTGACAGGCAGTGAGGGTACAAAGAATTAATATTTTGAAAGAATAGAACTTATTAACCAGCCATAGAAATATATACAGACTGATTAAACTTGGTGGCATAGTGTTTAGCACAGTCGCCTCACAAGAGGTTCTGGGTTCAATTCCCGGGCCGGAGATCTTTCTGTGCAGAGTTTGTTTATGCTCGCCTGGGGTTTCCTCAGGGTACTCCCACCCCCCCCCCCCACAGTCCAAAAACATGATAGGTGGGTCTAAATTGCCCATTGGAGTGAATGTGTGTGTGAATGGTTGTTTGTCTATGTGTGGCCCTGCAATGGACTGGCAATCCGTCCAGGGTGTACCCCTGCCTCTCGCCCTATGTGAGCTAGCACCAGAAGACCGCCGTGACCCAGAATTAGGGAATAAGTGGGTAGGAAGAATGAATGAATGGTTAAACTGGATAAAATACCCAGAGCAATAAGAAGTATATCTGTTCCTATCTCAAACCTTATAAAATGTACATTAGCTGTGGTATGCAGATAGAAATGATGCTTTTGGCACCACCTTGTGGCTAAAATACGAACGGATATTTAAAAGATAGTTCATGAAATCATGTTTAAATATAAATTTTATTTACAACGATATCAACATCGAGGAAAAGAATAAATTGTATTGTGATTTACATCCGGTAAAACAGCATCGTATTGGCTCCCTTGTCCACATAAATTAATCAGACCCTCACTCCGAACTCAAAACAAACATTGTGATTTCTTATTAGCAAGTATTCCATAATGATCCAACAAATTCTACTTCAAAAGAAAAAAACAACAAAAGTTTATTTCCTGCCTAAAAAAAAATTCAGATTTGCTTAGACAGGAAAAAAACTGATATGTTGCCTGTTATTATTACTATTATTTAAAAGAAAAAAAAACCTTTGCTTATATGAACTGGCCTTAAAACAAAAGAAACATTGCAGACGGATACAGCATGAAGTACAAAATCATAATAATAAGCTTATATGATATGTACCTTACACAAGAAAAGACGAGTGGTAAGGTTAAAATTTTAGCAAAAGAAATGAAATATCTATATCTTTGGATTGTGCAATTTTAAAGGTAGATTTATAAAGACCCAGCGCTTAAAAGTCAAACCGTCAACCATGGTAACAGAAAAAACCGCTGAGCGAATCACCGCCTTTTATTTCAGTTCAACTCACCACCATGTCCATAATATATACAGATAAAAAGACCAACATTAACCATGATGGAACCGCTTGATCAGATCTCGGGTTCCATTTTAACAGGAGAAGTGCCCTCCAAAAACAAAGAAACTGCAATACTGTAAAGAAAATGAGACTAGATCAGAAAAGATACCATTTAAAAAGCTTTTCCCTTTTGAGAAAGTTAAAATAGAATTAACACCCAAAGCAGTATTGACCTAAAATATAATATGCCGGACATCACATGTGCCAAATCTGTGCAAAAATGTACAGTATATAATAAGGGCACATATGATACATTAAGGGCGTACAGCATCTGTCCGAATTCACACCTTCAACAAAAAGTCCAGCTAATACTGCAGTACCTTTTGCTGTTTCTTTTTCTTTTTGTTTGTTTCCCCCACTGGTGCACCAGTTTAAACAATATTATGGCATAGAGAAGAGAATTATTGCTCGTAGATGCATATAGCTGGAACTGAAGCGGTCGGTTCTGAAAGCAAGGTTTCTACTAAAACATATCAACAAACTGGTTTCTGGACCAATCGAGTCGTTAAATAAGGCTAGAATGAGCAGGTATTCTTTTCCTTATTCGCCGTGAGATAAAGTGCATCCCAAACCCAGCAACCGGGGCAGATCCACAGCAAGAGAAAAGTGGAGACGTACAGCAATACACTCGCACTCAGCTTCACATAAAAGCACGAGGTTGGCTGCGGATCGGCGGAACGGATCCTAGGGGTTCGAGTGTATATTAAAACACAGTGATGCGGACGAGTCCTTAGTCTCATGTCCGGCTTGTTTATCGCATTTGTAGGCAGGAGCTGGTGATGGTGTGTCTCACTGCTCTCACTGTATGCTGATTTCTCTTGCTTTGCTTCAGTATTTCTGCAAAAAAAATTACCAATAGTTTGTTTAAGAATCATTTTGTAAATAATTTAACAACTAATCAAATCTTAAACATTCTTATTACTCTATAATACCTGATCAGGACCCATTGGCATGCGTCCCATGCCCATGGGGTTCATTCCCATTTGCCCTTGCATCGGCATCATCTGCCCTGGCACGTTCACTCCGGCCTGCATGGCTCCATTCATCATCATTCCGCCGTACTGCGCTGGTGCCCCCTGCTGGGGGAACTGCTGCTGCTGTTGCTGCTGAGGGTAGGAGCTAAATGTAAAAAAGAAATTAAATAAGATAAAAAAAATTAAAAATAAAAACATCAGACAGAAACATTAGTTAAAATGGTAATATTATAAAATATTTTTTTGTAGTATTCTTATTAATAGTATTCTAATAATAAACAATAAATTCGAATTAAAAAATAGATCATATAAGAAAATGAATGAATAAACAATACAAGAAAAATCAGCCTACTTTTTAAAAATCAAAAAATGTAATAAAAACAATCAAAATTAAGTTTAAATAAAGTTAAATAAAAATACTACTACATCATTAATACTACTAATTATTGGCACCACCAGAATCCTAACACAAATGAAACATTTTTTTCAGACGTTGCCACTCACTTGTTCATAGACATGCCACCCTGCCCCCATCCCTTCATATCCGCTGATTGGTACATAGGCCCACTCTGAGGGTGCTGTTGCATCATGGGATTCTGTGGGCCTCCCATGCGTCCAGCCATCATATTAGGAGGGCTGTTGCCAGTACCCATGAACGAGGGGTCTCCCTGCTGACCCATAGCTGTAATAACACCACAGAGTTTATAAAGTTTACACTGTATAAAATTATTATTATCATTATTATTTATTATTGTAGGTAACATTATGTATTGCGCTATCCTGTATCCACACAGACCCACCATAGTTTCCTCCATAGTTAAATGGCTGTTGGCCAGGCTGGTTCATAGCTGTTCCTGCCATGGGGTTTTCCATGCCAGTGGGAGCTGTGACATTAGGAGGGGGACTGAAGCCTCCAGCTGCTGCCTGCTGCTGCATCATCATCATCCTCTGCCTTCTCATCTGTGTTATCATCTCACGGTTTCGCTGAGCCAACATCTGAGCGTTCAGAAAACTAGGCTTAAAAAAAAAAAAAAAAAAAAAAAAAAAGAAAGTGAGCGATTGAGAAACAGTCTCATGGCTAATTTTTTATTAGTAGTAGTAATAGTAGTAATCCATTCAAATTATTTTTGGTCATGCAGCCGTATTATAATGTATTTATATAAACTTTTATAGGTTGGATACCTGTCCTCCCATGCCTGGTTGCATTCCAGGTTGCATGCCAGGTCTCACTCCATGATTTGCCACTGGTGCATTCTCCATTTTTATTGGAATGCCTTGTCGGCTCTGGTTCATAAACTGTAAAGCCAATACAATGTTAGAAATAAATCAATCTAAACTCGTGTGAAGAAGTTTAAGTAACTTAAATACTGTATTCACCTGATGTCCCTGAAGCCGCTGCTGAAGATGCAGTCTGAGCGGCTGCTTAGCATTGACCATGCGTGGACGCATCATGGCAGCACGCGGGTTCATGCCCACCATTCCACCCATCTGCTGAATCATTGGATTAAATCCCTGTCCCGGATGGCCCTGCATGTTTCCTGGACCAGTACCAGGATTAGGTCCAGGACCATAGCCTCCCTGCATGCCCATAGATGGTGGACCAGGATATCCCGCTCCATACATAACTTTAGGATCCATACTCATTGACGAATCAGGAGACGGGCCTGGGAATGCATCTGTAGGAGTTGCTGGTTGCTCAGTGCTTGGGCTCTGTATGAAGAGTAGATTAAGCTTGTGTTAAATTATCTCATGGTTATTCTAAACATAGACCGGGAGTGCAAATTACAGTTGTGTGTTTTGTGCATTCTAAGGAATGAGTCACTTAGAAAATGCTTCCATGTTAAATATATCTAATGCAATGCAGATATGCAATTTCTCTCATGGTTGTGAAATCAGATGATCAGCACTAGAAAATGAGTCTTAGCAGACCTGGCCAACCAGATCTGGGATCCCAAGCGCTCTGTCGATCTCTTCCAGGCCGAGGTTGTCAGTGTTATTGAGGAGAGAGTCGAGTTGGTCAAGCAAAGCACGCTCGTCACTCTGTCCATCGGTGGTGGACGGAGGAACAAGGAGGTCATCCAGGGGGTTGCCAAATGGTAAGCTAAACATGGGGAAAAAAATTATAATAAAGAAAATGTGCACATGAAAATTTGAAAAATATTATAGTAATGGATTTTGGAGGACACAAACCAAGGCTAAAGTAATCTTGTGCTTAGTATTTATTAACATCCAGACTAATAAAAAAAAGAAAAACAACTTATTTTACTGTTGGATAACTAATAAAAGCTGCACCTGCTTGCATTAGGGGGTCCCTCCATGCCCATGCCACAGTCTGGCCATGATGGAGACTGAGGAGGATGTGGCTGTCCTCGAAATGTGCTCATCCCAATCTCACTTTGACCTACACATGCGTGCGCACACACACACACACACTTTCAATACACAATATTATAACCTCATCCTTTACCTTTAGGTCAAAGGTCAGTTTTAATAAATAAGTACAACCTAATAACTATATTTACTAGTTTGATGTATATATATATATATATATATATAAAAAGTAGGACAACATACCCATATCCATTAATTGTTGCTGTAACATTGATCTTGGTGTTGGTACACTGTTTGACCTGTTCATGGAACCTCCCATCATTCCCTTAGGAGTTGGATCTATACTTGGACAACCCATAGCAGGATGCCCGTTGGCGCCTCCGGGACTGCCTGTTGATCCTGGCATCCTCCAATCACCTGGGCCCATCATATGGGGCATCTGGTTCATACTTATTTGCCTGATGGGACCACCTGTTAAAAAAAAAAAAAAAAAAGATTAAAATACAAAATAATATGAAAAGACAAAAAGAAGTGGAAGATTTTTCCTTACCCATGCCTATATGGGTTTCTAAGCTCTCCTGTTTAATAAGAGAGGAGGGGGCACTTCTTCTGCCTGTTCCTCTGGCCCCACTAAAGGGTTTACCATCCACAGACATTGCTCTCTGGAAGGGCACTCGAGGCCCTGAGCTCATACCTGCACCCTCATGATCTATACCAGGAAAGAAAGTTTGATGAACTTGAACTCGGGTTAAATTAATAAGTACTGTATCAAATTTTACTCGTGGTTATTAGTTCATTGCGGAGCCAGGAAAGATCTTACCATGTGCATTGTTGTTGGGTCCATTTCCTTTCTTATTTTCTCCATCTGTGCTTCCCGAATCGCCAAAATTGGGTTTCAAGCCTCCCAGAATGCTTTCCAGGCTTTGCAACTGAAAAAACAGTAAATATATGATTTATTTGTAGACAGGCGCATGGGTTTTTACGGTCATGCTGACAGAAGTGAGTAACCAGATAATTAATGTTGATTAATACAGCAGGGCATTAGATGCGTCAGGAACGCTGGCATGGTTTACTGTACTGCTGTGGGTTATATGATTATTTTTTCATATTTGGGAAAGCAAAACCGCTTGTGTTCTTTAGAAACACTGACTTACAAACAAAAACCTGTGTGGGTGAGTGGGATGGGCAGGAAATGTAACGAGAAGAATTGTGGAATAAAGTCTAATTACATCTATATGGTTTGCCATGGGGGGAAAAAAAAAAAAAAAAAAAAAAAAATATCAGGTCATTGCATTTACACATACCTCATCAGGCGGCTCGATTTTGACCTTGCTGTCCTGGACACTGGAGTCTGTGACGCTTACTCCGCCACGACCCTCCAACTCATCTAGTCCTGGTTTGCTGTCAATTCTAGTCTCTTTACTATCATCCTTGTGGAGAAGAAAGTGGAGCAAAGCAGTAGGCTTTTTTGGACTGTGCTGCTCCTGCTTAACGTCCAACCCAATGCCGTCCGAGCCCTGGTGTTCAGGACCAAGAGTGATCTTCCCCGTGGCCTCGGCAGTGATGCGCGCCACCTCGTCCGGCGTGTTGCCGTTTTGCAGGAGCTTGTGAAGAATTTTGTGTTTCTCCTGCAGCGAGTGAGAAGACAGATGGCTACCCATGCAGCCTGTAGATGACACGCATCCTGCTCCGTGCTGCGATGTGGTGCCTCCCGATGAAGCAGATGAAGAAGAAGACACACCTGTGGAAGACGGGCTCGTCATACTACCTCCGGATTCTTTTGAGTCAGCACCAATGGGAGTGGAAGCCCGTCCAGAAGGTGCTACGCCACTTCCTCCGCCCAAGGCAAGCTCTTCTGGTGGAGATGTAAGCAGCTGAAGTAACTTCTTATGGCCCTTTCCTTCTGGGCCCTTCCGCTGCACATTAGCACCAGCCTGGCCATCTTTAGTGTGACTATCTGGCTTATCTGTTGAGGGTTCTATCATGTTTGCATGTTGCTGGTCAGTCACCGTGTTAGGCGCATTAGCAGGGCTTTTCGTTTCACTTGGATTAGGCCCTTTACTGATCCCAGACAGGTTTGGTTGACCAGACTGAGTGGAGTTGATATTAGGGGAGCTGTCTGATTTATGAGAAGGTGAAGTGAGAGTGGAGGGAAGGGAGGAGCCAACTCCCTCACTGATGGCCTGTAGGGCATTAAGAGAGCTGCTTGAGAAAGTGCTACTACCAGAGGAGCCACTACTTCCAGTCATTCCAACAGGCCCCATAGGAGAGTGCATACCTGCCAAAGAAACACAAAAAGATATGAGAAATTGTCCTATTGTTAAAACTGCTTCATTTTAGTAGCAAAGATTAGTTTATACCTCCTGGCGAGAAGGGGCTAGCTCCTATCTTGGGGCTTCCTCGTATTCGTGGAGAGCCCATGATGATCTGTTGTGATGGGTTCATACTGGGGCTACCATGCGACGGACTGGTCATGCCTAGCCCATACCCATCATTATGGAAGTGCTGTGGGTGCTGGTTCATTCCGGGATGCCCCATTTGATTCATCTGGTTCATTTGACTCATAGGGTTATGCTGATTCATCTGATTCATGGGGTTCATCTGGTTCATTGAACCCATTTGATTCATCTGGTTAACAGGATTCATTTGGTTCATCTGATTCATCTGGTTCATTGCATTCATCGAGTTCATCTGGTTCATTTGATTCATCTGATGCATTGAGTTCATCTGATTCATTCTGTTCCCAGGGCCATACATGGGGCCTCCTCTGGGTACCATATGCCCAGAGTCATTCATGACGTATCCTCTGGCATTTCCCATACCCATTTGCCCACTAGGAGTCATGTTCATTTGGGAATTATGATTGGCACCAGCCATTCCTTGGGAACGCATTACACCTCCGTGGTTTGACCTATAACCATTCGGCTCCCTGAAAAGGAAATAAAGTGGGCGAGTAAGACCAGGGCAGGGTTTATTTATGTGGAGAATGCAGCATTACAGCTATAAAACATTGGCAAACACCATTTTATAACATGTCTGCCAAGTTAACCGTATATTCACGGCATACCCTAAAGAACAGGATCAATGGACAATACGCTAATGGAAGCACTAATAAAGTTGCTGGCAGATAAATGTCCACAAGAGACATTAACAGTAATCGTATAAGAGGAAAGTGAATTCTAAATGCATGTAATAACAGAATGTAAGGAGAGTACAGCAAGACTTATAGGTAGAGATGCACAGAGAGGGGGGGGAATAAATAAAATAAATTAAACATGGCAAAACTGAATTATTAACATATACGGTTGAATGAATTTTCCTAAACCTACCGTATTTTCCGGACTATAAGCGCACTTAAAATCCTTTCATTGTCTAAAAACATTTGACAGTGTGCCTTATAATCCGGTGGAGCAAACCACCAGATGAATGAATGAATGAATGAATGAATGAATGAATGTTGTTACTGACCTCCAAACGATTTTATAAGGTACAATGTGCTCAAAAATCAATCAATGTTATTCATTGATTAATGAATGTCAATGTTATTATTACTATTATTATTAGGTCTGTTTAACTTTCCTAGATATACTTACTCACACCCGCGCGCGCGCGCACACGCACAAATTCACTGCTAAAAAAATAAATCAATAAAATGTAACAAATTCCCTTTAAACTGATGTCTGATGAGGAAGTGATGAAGAAAACAAGCTGGTTCATGTGATTACATTTACAGCTTTTGGTGGACGCTCTTATACAGAGACACACAACTGAGCAATTGGAGGTTAAGGGCCTCACTCAGGGGTCCACAGTGGTGGCTTGGTGTTGCTGGGAATCGAAACCTAGTCTTTCTGGTATTAGTCAAACACCTTACCCACTAAGCCACCACTTCCCACCATGTTTATGTGCTGCTTGAAAATGTGTCAAAATGGTTTAGTAACACTTTTGCCAAAAATACAGGCGCAGAGCTCCGCCCTTCACGGAGCTAAACGCAGCAGTCACTCGATCACACTTTGCGAACACCCTGTCAGGAGGCACGGGAATCTCTCTCGCTCTCTCTCTCGACTCAAACATTAGTCCTTCTTTAAAACATCCCCTCTACACCACTCCTTACAACACTGCGCCAAATACAGTAAATGAATGAATGAAATAATTTAATAGTTTTACGGTAGTCATTTGAGATGCATAAATTAGGAAGAAAAAAAAAATAGGAATAAAAGGAATAAAATGAGCAAACCTCTGCAATAGGTGGGTGGAGAGGTAGCTGAGAGGCTCGTTGGTATTTGGGTTTCGACAGAGCTCACTACGCGTCTGTGCAGTTACTGGCGTTCCATCAGAAAGAGAAAAGTGATAGAGCGGAGTCTCTGCTCGACCACGAATGCAAGCTGTTTACAAATATCCAAAATGAACATTTATGATTACATTTTCATTGTAATACTTTTCACAATAAAGTCTAGAAATGTCTCCTATGTGCCTCAGTACAAAAAAAAAAAAACTTAAGCAGGCTTTATCAATCGAGAAAATAAGTTACATAGCAAACTGTACGTATAATATATAACATGTTCACACTTACCCTCTTGGTAGTGTCGTTTACAGGACCAAGGCTGGCCTTCACTGTGATGCAGGAACATCTGCAAACATCTGCGTACCAGATCCTCCCAACCAGAACGCATGGTGGTGTGTAAGGTGCTTTGATGCTCGATCTCGATCAGCTTACCTGTTACACACAGACACGTACAAGCACACACACACGTACAAGCACACACACACGTACAAGCACACACACACGTACAAGCACACACACACACGTACAAGCACACACACACACACACACACTTAGAAAGCAAAACCACAGCAATACGAGCCACGTAGCAATAACTACGACGACACTTTCAATATTAAACAAATTACAGAATATATATGCTCACCTGAGAGCTCGTGCCTGGTGCTAAATCTTTCCATGCACTCTACTGCGGTCACTCGCCGTGCCACACAGATCATACAAGACTGCAGATCTGCACACACACACACACACACACACATGCATATTTCATTACTTTCCACTCAGTTTTCAGGACTGTAAGAACACCAACAAGCACCTTCTATTTAAAGCACAGCCTATTAAGTACATTTAAAGGCTGAAGAACCAAAAAAGCCTAATGAACCCTAGAAATCCATTAAATTAGCAAAACGTTGTGATGTAATCGCTTACATTTGTTTCGGTTTAGGAAAGATAATTCAATTTATATGTATACAGTGATAGGGTGTGAGTAAATAAATAACTGTACCTTCGCCCTCCTCCATCATGGCTTTAGGTTGGGTAAGAGCAAAACATTGCATGGTCTCATAACGCGGTCTTCCTGATCCATCCTCCACACCGTGGCCTCCATGACTGAACTTCACCAGCATCCGACAGTTAAAGGTGTGGCTTTTTTGACGAGCAGCATCTCCTGTCCACGAAACACCATTTGCCCCTATAACACCAGAAACACACGTTAGCATGGAACTTGAACGGTTTTCAGTATTGATAATTATCTAAGCTAAAATGATATAAGGAGCTAGTTGGGTGAGACAGGTTTCTACCACTAGCTTTGGGCAGGTTTTTCTGCAACTCCTCACGGTCTTCTTGGTGCAGGATGTTATAAACACTGGTGTTAATCAGCTCCTCCTGTTTGTACTGCAGATACTGAGTCACATTGTCGGACACAAAGACGATGTTTCCCTCTCGATTGACAACAAACAGGAAACCATCCAATGCCTGGGGAGGGGAAGGGGAGAAGGGGGGAATTACATTGGTGTAAAAAAGAACAGAAGCCAAAACGGATCAAACATGATAAGTCAATGTTTGTGTGATCTTGCTAACCTGCAACAGCAGAGGGCCCAGATGGTCCTTGTCAATGACCCCCTGACCCGTAGAGGACACATCTGCCTTTTGTACATCGTCATCACCACACGAACTCTTTCCTGCAAAGAAATTAAATTTAATTAATTAAAATTCATTCCAAATTAATCCCACATTCTTTCTTTTCCAAGGTGATTGCTCAATGTTTAAACTGACTTATGTCATAGTTGATTTACTGGCAACCTCCTGACTGCTTTAATGGTCTCAACTGTTGATTCAAGTCATTGTTGCTTCAAGTCATTGTTGCTTCAAGTCATTGTTGCTTCAAGTCATTGTTGCATGACCACCACCAGATGGCGGCACTTGTCAAACTATAATTAAGCCAGTCATTCATTCAATCATCATCTTACCCGCTTATTCTCTAATTCTGGGTCACGGGGGTCTGCTGGTGCCTATCCCAGCTCACATAGGGCAAGAGGCAGGGGTACACTCTTGACGGTCGCCAGTCCATCTCAGGGCAACACAAACAACCATTCACACACACATTCACTCCTATGGGCAAATTTACAATCACCAATCGCCCTAATTTTCAGGTTTTTGGACAGTGGGAGGAAACCGGAGTACCCAGAGGAAACCCACGCAAGTGCGGGGAGAATATGCAAAAAATATCTAAATCTCTACATTTCTTACCTTGCTCTTTAATCTGCCGTATTTGGCGTACTGTCTCTTTAAGAATGGCGCATTTGTCCGGTTTGACGTTTAAGTTATCAATGTCACTCAGGTTGGCTGAGATCAGCTCAGCAAGCTCTTCGATGTATTTACACTCTTGTTCTCTCCGACGCTTATCACACCTGGATAAAAGACATGCAATAACAACATTATGACCACCAACCTGATATCGTTTTGGTCAGTCTTGTTGGATCCATCAAGTTAAAAAGTGGTGGCATGGTGAATCAGACTCATTCGTTCAGCACAATCCAAATATGATAAACTCTATTGAGATCTGAGGAATTCAATCAAGAGGCCATCTTGTGTTCTTCAAACCATTCCTAAACCAGTTTTGTCTTGTGGGAAGGTACATTATTCTTCTGCAAGCCATCAGGATGGACATGTTCATGTAACAATGCTTCATGAAAGAACAATCAACCAACATGTTTCTCGGCAGAAAGTTGTCCAAAGCATCACACTGTGCCATGTATTTTCCAGATAAGCCACGCACGCACGCACACGCACACACACTGATGGAGCTTCCAAATGCAACTAAGAACCCCTACATGCAACATACTGCGATTTGCCGTAGATTCTTCCTCAGCATCTTGAGATACAGTCTGTCTGATCAAACCAAACCTGATCAGGTTCATGATCCTTTTTGCCGGTTCACCATTGTTACTTTTATAACCTTTAATAGATACTGACTACTTCAGACCAGACACAACTCACAAGAGCTGCAGTTTTGAACATGACCAGACTATGCATGTCCTCACAATTTGGTCCTAAACCAATTTGCATGACGCTTGCTCATTTTTTCTCCAAAAAGAGAAAAAGTTCACTTGTTGCCTAACGGCTCCCAAACACTAACCGGTAAATAAACATCTAGCGCAGCCCATCCCCTTTACAGCCCAATACCAAGACTTACCCTAGTCCTGGAGCGTCACAAGTGGAGAGTTTCCGTTTCCGGTCGTAGCCCAATGACTCCAGAGAGTTTTCCCCTTGTCCACTCATCTTCAACACATATCAGCACCTACACACATGGAAAAACAAAACCAAACACAACCCAATTGTACATGGGAGATGTAAACTCTCAACGGAATGAGCTCAGATAATGACAAAACCTAGGAATGATCATAAACAAATCAGTGTGAATGATGCAGCTCATTTAAGTACATAAGTATTCCCACATTTAGTTGAAAGTAAGGAATGTTCCAACCCAGAGTGTGTGTGTTGTGTGTGTGTGTGTGTGTGCGTGCATAGACCCTGATGATGACTGAGTGAAGCAGGGCCTCAGGAGAAATGGGTCATCCTTCGTTCAGCCTCTGTGTGTGTGTGTGTGTGTGTGTGTGTGTGCGCATGTGATACTCAGCAGTACTGATTTACTGATGGTCAATATCTTACACTTTGGATGCTATGCAATGTGAATTCTTAATACGAGGCCATTTTTATTATGAAAAAAAAAGGCAGAAATTGATTAAAAACAAACCGAACCCAAGTCTGTATTTCCAAAGCAAAAATGATCTCAAATTTTACAACAAATCATCCAGGATGAAATCGTTTATTCTGTAGCTTGGGTCTTTTAAAAAAAAAAAAAATTATAATAATAAATAAATAAATAAAATGTCTCCAAGACTGCATGCCTGCAGGATCACCACACAGTGTCGTATTACATGCACACACTCGCCTGATTCTGTTGTTTACTACCATTCTTATCACACACCCCTTTCTCCCCCCCCCCACCCCACCCAGTCTCTCTTTTCCGACTGCGTACAATTTTCTTTCTCTCTTCTCCTTTTTCTCTTACCTGCACATCTTTACTTCCCACTGCAGAATCTTTGACAACACCTCATTTATGGTCCTCAATACACTCCCCTTAATGAAAATACTCATACTATGTATTATAGTATACTCATAATATTATTATTATTCATTTAACACAGTGAGTCAATGATACCATTTAGCTTTGTACTCTTACTCCCACTCAGAATATTTTGCAATGCTCTTTCTGTACACCCTGTAAGAAACTGACCGATTTTTGATGCGTCAATTATTTTGGGTGGGTTAAATGCCAAAAAAAAAAAATAAAAAAAAAAATTTATTTAGCATATTTATACAATGACATATCCCACCAATAATGGCTAGCACATACTGTACTATCCCATACGGTACATACTGTAATAGAAGTAGGAATGGAATTCAGACTGTTATAACAAATAAAACAAATGTTATAGTTAAAAAAAGTACAATTATCCTATTAACCAATGAAAAATGTCATTTATACCAAATATTCTTGAGTAAGTAAACTTATTGCAGCTCGCCGTTTGTAATCTAGCTACCAATTTGACATTTACAGTATTTGGCAGACGCCCTTATCCAAAGTGACTTGCAATGGGAGGGGGGGTTAAGGGTCTTGCTCCAGGGCCCACAGTGGTGGAATGGAACCCTGGTCTTTTTGGTATCTTCCCAACACCGTAACCACTAAGCCACCACTTCCCCTTTACACTACAGAGTACTCTATTTTTTTTGGCAATATTAATAAGGGATCAAAAATCCACCAAATAAAACCAATGTTGAGACCTAAATATACTGCGGCTTAAATTTTGTTATTGTGTTTGGTCTGGTGTATGTCTAGTCAAACTCTATTCAAAATTATGTTAACAGGTCATCATCACCGAGGTAGTAGAACTAGTGTTTGTGTGTGTGTGTGTGTGTGTGTGTGTGTGTGTGTGTGTGTGTGTACTTAGCATAGCCTTTCCTCGTAAATGACCCCTCAAAAAGTTCAACGGAAACTTCTGAGAACAGGCCATCAGGTCACACTCTCTTCCCTTCTGCCTGGCGGCCTCGTGCACATACACGGACGCTCAGCCACCCATCCCCTTCCCCTTCCCCTTCCACACAAACAGAGCAAAGCATTCCAGCATGAGCTCATCATTCCTGACTCGAAACTGCGGGACCAAACCGTGACTTTATGCAACTCGCGGCATTGCCTGTCTAGGCATGTGCAACACACCAGATCACCCAACAAACTACTGGAGTCGTCACCCCATCCCCCCACACACATCTTTTTCGCTGCATTATGTCTACTGATTCATCCCTTTTCATCCGGTTCCCCTGCCCCCTCTTTTTCTCCATCCCTGCACCCTCCTCTTCTCAATCCCTGCACCCTCCTCCTCCTCACCTTTGCAGCAGTGGAGAATGAGGACATCAACTCCGTTCCACCTCACATCCTGCAAAACACATGCACATGGTTGCAATTTCGCTAACCCCCCCTTTCCCCCCCCCAAAACACCAAAAAGAACCACTGGCAACTGTGTTTATTTCAGATCCCATACTTAAGCAATCAATAAAGAATGAGTGTGTTCTAGAACCTGTTTATACACAAGCTTTGCTCTGGCAATGATCAGAATAAAACGTGATCCCAGATCAGCATAAGAAATATTTTGACAGAATCGCACACCTTTACTTACCTTTTGGGTGTCAATGTGGAAGATCTGACTAAAGACTTCTCATCTAAAGCTTCCTTAAGGCCACCACTGTTTGGAAAAAGACAGACAACGAGAGATATTACTATACATCACTAGTACCAGGTGTTTCATATAAACTTTTTTTTTTTTCAAATAATGTTTACACTGAATTTCATGTGAAGTAGTTAGCACGGTCGCCTCACAACAAAAAAGTCCTAGGTTCGATAACCAGGCTAAGGAGTTTGCATGGGTTTCCTCCGGGTACTCCGGTTTCCCCCCCCACAGTCCAAAAACATTGATTTTGTGATCCTAATTGCCCTTTGGAGGGAATGTGTGCGAGTGGCCCTGCGATGGACTGGCGACTCATCCAGGGTGTATCCCTGCTTCTCGGATAGATTCAAGACTCCTGTGACCACGAATTAGGGAATAAGCGGGTTAGAAGATGAATGAACGAAAGAATAAATGAATTTCACTCAATACATAACTATAGATGTACATGTTTGGGTGACTTTAGTGATATTTAATTAGCTTTTCACTTTTTTTTCATCTCTCCATTCTACAAAGCCAGTAAAGAGTCAAACCAACTCTAGTGGCGTTAAACTAGTTTGATTTGCACTAACAAATCGCATAATTCATTTTAATTTGCAGGTTTTGTCATGCAGAGGTTTGCATTTGTCTCGCGCAGACACGAGTGAGTTTTGATCATCGTCTTGATTTGCATAATTTATTCCAGAACTTGGAGAGCAGGATGGGCAGAATAAAATAGAAAAATGAAAGCATGGCCATGTCAACAGATTGCTGTGATAAAAAATAAACTTGGTACCAACTAGGTACATTGATGATTCCTGCACTATGCTATGCATCAGATAGTTCAGTTAAACGCTTGCTTTGAGATAGACACCAGCAGATAATAATGCGACGTTTAACATGCATACAGTTAAGTCACAACTTAAATAAATTGAAAATGAAAAGTGAATTGTGATGCCATTTGGCCAGCTGTAAATGAGTCCCTTAAATGGGTTTCTTTATCCAGCTGAAAACACTACAGCAGTTCAAGGCTCAAACTTTTGAGTCACTGCAAGTAAACGCAACTAAAATATGCAAATAATTCTTTGAAACATTTTGCATTTTCCTGCTCTTGCTCACCAAACCAGTTTAGAGCGGTTCTGAGAAATGGCGTGTGAAAACACGAATATTACAAATAAACAAAGAGGGAACAAAGCAAACGCACATGCTGATGAGGCTTGTACGCTGGAATTTGAAACAGAGATTATTATTTTTTTTTTTTACAAATGGGATAGAAAGTCAAAAAATAAAAGGATTTATTATAATATTTTAATTACCTTTTCTAATAAAATTAAAAAAAAGAAAAAAACCCATAAATTTTCCCCTTTTTCATTCAAGCTGGTTATAACATGCAGCTGCCTTCATAGGAGAATGATCTAGAACGTCCGAAACAGGAAGAAGTAAAAGCAAGCATCCTGTTTGTGTCCTCTTCATACTTGCTTGCTCGTTCGAACACACACATGAGCACGCGCACGCACACGCACACACACACACACACACACACCCTTCACATCATCACTTCCGTCTTCTATTAATAGCATGAGAGCTGTGTTGACAGCCATGTTAACATTTTTGGCTGTACTGTCTGATGCTTTTCAGCTCATATCGGGTTCAGGTTTCTCCGTTTGACAGATACGTGTCTAACAAAAAAAGAAAAGAAAAGAAAAGAAAAAAAATGCTGAGACATAACGCACAGGATTTAAGGCACCAGTGACTAACGTGTGACATGCCGCACAGGGTGCGACGGTGTACGTTGCCTCAGTTTAGGTGGTTTTTTTTCCTCCTCCGTCCCCTCCCATCACCCCCCTGTCCCATACGGAGCGTACCTGCATTATTTATAGAGCTGCTTCCTGTCATTATGCTAACACACAGCCTTTTTGAGCCTCGTTGAACAGATTGTGCTCCAACAGGCCATGCGCAGTCAGAACATAGAGCTAAAGGCTACGCTGCATTATTTACAGCACACATGCTTAAACACCCTCAGATTGAGTGTGTGTGTGTCAAACAAGAAGGTCCCGGGTTCAATTCCCTGGCCGGGGATCATTCTTTGTGGAGTCTGCATGTTCCCCCTGCGCTTGCGTGGGTTTCCTCCGGGTACTCTGGTTTCCTCCCACCGTCCAAAAACATGCACATTAGGTTGATTGGTGATTGTAAATTGTCCATAGGAGTGAATGTGTGTGTGAATGGTTGTTTGTCTATGTGTGGACTGGCAAACTTACCAGTGTGTACCCCCGCATTTCGCCGTATGTGTGCTGGGATGAACTCCAGCAGACCCCTGTGACCCCGAATTAGGGACTAAGTGGTTAAGATGATGAATAAATTAACCCCGCCACCATTTTATTCATGTCACAAACAGCTAACTGGCTAGTTGCTGGTGGCACCTTTATAAACTATCGGATTTTAGCATTAACTTCTATTATTATCCTCATTTTAATGAAATAAATCTTTTTTTAAATATGTTTACTTAAAAAAAAATTTGTTTTATTCATAGGCTATTTATTTTTTTGGCTAGTTTACAAACATTAGCTAAAGTTTGCAGTCTGAGGCTAGCTAGCTAAACCGCCACAGTATGGAGTGATTTCTAACATTTCTGTCACTAACCGGGTTTCAGAGACAGAGATCATCAACGGTTTCCAAAAATAAATCATGGCTTTCGATAGGACAAGAGACGAAAAGCAAAATGCCAGAGCATATAGCGGTTTTGCTAACTGACTCATTGTTATTCTGTCAACTTGCCGCCCGCAAGAAGCCATGTGTAGGAAGGAGATGATTAATTATGAGAAGTTGTCAAGGAGAGAAACCTGATCTGAATTTGGTCCTATTCACAGATTAGATGTGTGGAGATGTAATAAATCATCGTCGTGTGGGGTTGCGGTCCTAGGACACTGACCACTCTCAATCACCCTAGACATTTTGATTGTTGTTGTACATTTGTAACTACCCGGTTAGTAAATGATGTCATTGTGATGTCATTAAGGAAGAAGGTATAGCAGGGGGTAGAAAGAAAAAGGGATCATGCCATCACCAGTACGCATGGTATGTACAAAAAAAAGAACCTACTTCATGATTTTCTATTGATAACGTTCTTTTGTTGTTGCATTTTTAAAAATTTATTTTAGGTGGATTGGTGGTTCCAAAATGCCCATAGGAGTCAATGTGTGTGTCTATGCGTTGTTTGTCTATGTGTGACCCTGAGATGGACTGGCGATAGTGTCCAGGATGTACCCCTGCCTCTAGTCGTATATGCGCTGGTATAGGCTCCAGCAGACCCCAGTAACGCCGAATTAAGGAATAAGCAAGACGACGACAAATGAATGACATCACAATGACATCATTTTCTAATTGCAACTTATTTAAAATGCGATCATCATACCACCATGACTGTGTCTAATATGTAAAGCAATGAAATGTTACCATAAACAGTTAAAATGCTTAATTCTTATTTTATTTGTACTTATTTACTGCAGTTTGTTGCAATAGGGAAAAAAAAATGCAACCAATCACAAGCCAAGCATTTATTACTCTAATCAGAATCACAAGCAACCAGTAAAAACCCACATTCTTCAGTTTAGAGCTACCAGAAACCACTGAAGGAGCTACAAAGTCCGAGGTTCGATTCCCACAACCACCAAGCCCTCACTGTGGGCCCTTAACACCCCAATTGTACAAAGGAGATTAAATGTATGTCGCTCTGGATAAAAATGTCTACCAAATACTGCACATGTAAATGAAAATCGGAAAATGTATTGTACTATATAGCGTCTGTATGTTACACTCATGCCTACTCTGGAAGATCATGTGATCGTAACCCACAAACCTCAGTCTTTTAGGATTTATTATTACCGTCGTGCTGCACAAATCGTTTCGAAAATATTGCAAATATTGAAGCAGCACCTGCTTACCATATGTGTGAAAGTACAGCTGTAAAGACATCAATAGTGATTAAGTGAAAAAGAAATCAAATAGAGGAGAAAATGTGTGTGTGTGTGTGTGTGTCGCTTCGTGTGTGTCCTGCTGTGGTGTGCATAATGGCTCATTAAGGCCCGGAATAACTAGGACCTTCTGGCAGAGCCTGAAATACTGCATGAAATGTGAGCTGAGGAACAAATCTCACACTTACAAACACACACACACACTTACAAACACACACACACACACACACACACACACACACACACACACACACACACACACACACACACACCTAAAAACTCTGGAAACAATGCTTTGCCCTTTCTTTAGAGCACATGACAAACAAGACACTGAAAAATAGGAAATTGTTTGGTGTGTATATATAAATATAAAGAAAATGAAACAGAGGGAAGCAAAAACATGAATAAAATACGTAAAGAAAAAGCTTTTCACTCCTGACAAGCCCACATGTGCAAAGCATGTGTGTACATGAGCAGCTTGTAACAAAATGACTCAATTACTGAAACTACACACACACACACACACACACACACAAAACGTCCTTTGGCACTACTAAAGTGCCAGAACACAAATTGAGTACATGGTGTCCATCAATCGCACTCGTTCTACTATACTACTAGATGATAGTAGCTGCCACACATTTTAAAAGAATTGGTGTGTGTGTGTGTGTGTGTGTGTGTGTGTGTGTGTGTGTATTTTGCATTCAAAAGTATACCATTATTGTTAATATTTTATTAGTCATTCAGTAACGCATTACAACAATAAAGTCCCAGGTGTGATTCCCGGGCCAGGGATCTTTCTATGCAGAATCTGCATGTTCTCCCTGCGCTTGAGTGGGTTTCCTCCCACAGTGCAAAAACATGCAGATTAGGTGGACTGGTGATTGTAAATTGTCCATAGGAGTGAATGTGTATGTGAATGGTTGTTTGTCCATGTGTTGCCCTGCGAAGGACTGGCGACCCGTCCAGGGTGTAACCCCAGCCACTCGCCCTATGTGTGCTGGGATAGGCACTAGCAGACCCTTGTGACCCCGAATTAGGGAATAAGCAATTAAGATGAATGAATGAATGTTAACACATTGGAATTAGCTTGTTATTTTATCTCGTCACAGACAGTTGTAGTTACACTTCCGCTTATATCTCGAGGTACAGATAATAACAGCTCATAAAGTAATCCATCATCTAACGTCTAGTACAACTGAGATTCAAAACACAGGCGACATTAAGGAGACGGAATGTTCTTTATGATTGATGACTAGAACAATGTGTTTTAAAAAGCAGTAAGTGGTGATATTGAAAAAGCGATTCATAGATACAGACGCAATAAAAGATGCAGCGAAACCGACTAATCAAAATGCAATTAAATTGTCAAGCGGAAGATTGGCCATCCTGCCGTTTTTCAGTCATAGTGACTGTATTGTATTCAAAACATACTGCAAAGGTGCTGATGTCACAGAGTTACAGATTTGCTTTGGGTTGTAATGCAAATTTAGTTTCAGTTGTTGGAACATGGGAATACAGCAATTTGTAACAACCGATAAAAGTCAAAGTCTGGTCGAGATTCCCAAAGTTATTTACAGGGCTGATTTGCATATTGTAACCTTCTCACTGATACGAGTCCAGCAAAGGGCGATGGGATTTTATCTGTAATAAATGCAGCTAGACTGAAACTAATCAATTATTCCACATCAGTTAATGGACACATTATTGTTGCCTGGATCAAAAGGAGGTGCCGGTTAGGAGGAAAAGAGGAAGACCAAGGATGAGGTTTATAGATGTGGTGAAGGAAGACATGCAGATAGTTGGGGTGAAAGAGGCAGATGTAGAGGATAGGATAGTGTGGACAGGAGTGATCCACTGTGGCGACCCCTAACGGGAGCAGCCGAAAGGAGATGATCATAAATCTAATTAGCATCTGATAAAGCAAGGTCACTCATGTGATCACTAACATTAATGCAACAATAAACAGGCCTTCCTATGCCAGCCTCTCGCTCTCTTCTTGCTTAGAAAGTTAATAATACCTAGCCAGTGGAACGTACTGACATGTTGACCGGGATACCAGGAAGTACTGGGTTCAAGCCCCGTCAAGTCTTGACTTTTAATCTTTCCTGCTAGTGGACAATGGTGGCTCAATGGTTAAGGTGCCGAGTTGCTGATCGGTTGACCATGAAGACCTGGGTTCATGTCCGCTACTTAACCCTTCCTGCTCCAGGGGGCGCTGTACAATAGCTGAACCTGCGCTCTGACCCCCAACTTACTAAGATTTCACTATATGTTGTCGTTGTCGACTTCTCCTTCCGGCTGCTCCCGTTGGGGGGCGCCACAGCGGATCGCTCTTCTCCACACTACCCTGTCTGCTAGATCTTTCACCCCAACTACCTGCATATATGTTGTACTGTGTGTAAATTGAGCCTGCACTCTGACCCCTAAGCTTTCAAGGTGAGATATGCAAAGAACACTAACACTAAACCAAGTTAGAACGACCCCTTCTCCGCCGCTCTCCCTCCCTTCTCCACCACTCTCTCTCCAGCACTCCTGCTCCTTCCCTGTTGAAAAGCCACATGCTGCTCTCTCCTTTCCTAGCCAAGCTAAAACTGCAGACTGCACAAAAAAAAAGAGCGATTGATCTCGCCGTGCAAGAGAAAGAGGGGGGGGAACCTTTGTATAATCCCCTCTGCATAGGGATGGAAAAAGAAAGAAAAGGGGTAGACAAAAAGGCAAGAGACTATTTTATGCAGATTCATTCATTAATCTATGACACAGACTGCTTTCATCAGGCTGACAGGAGAAATAAAGCAAAGGGGAGGAGAGAGAGAGAGAGAGAGAGAGAGAGAGAGAGAGAGAGAGGGTTAGGGAACGAGAAAATGCAGAAAGGGCAAAGAGCTGAAAAAAGAGAAACAGGGGGGAATGATGCATTAAAAAAAGCAAGCTCACTGCCTTGCTTGTTTTATCCAGTGAGCTAATGTAGCATTACCTCTTACACACATACACACACGAACACACACTTTGGCAAGCAAATGAAAAAGGCAAAGGGTGGGCCTCATTTTACTCAAAAAAATCCCATTTTAAGAGCTTTGCTTCATTCGAAAAAACATCCATGGCTTTTTGAACCCGTTCAGAGGGGAGAGAGAGAGAGAGAGAGAGAGAGAGAGAGAGAGAGAGAGAGGAGGGAAGCTAGAACAGCACCAAGGATATAGTGTGAATAAAAAACACTGCATTTCTCCTATTTTCTGCTTTTTTTTCCCCCCTCCGTCGAGTCGATGTTGACGGCTACGGTGCTGAAAGGTTTTTATTCATTTCAGAGTGGAGTTGTACCCTATCTACCCCCCCCCTTTCTCTCTCTCTCTCTCCCTCTCTTTCTCTGTGGTTGGCCTCGGCTCCGCTCTGGCGCTGGGCGTTCCTGCATGCCTCCTACAGGGTCAAAAGTTTAGCGTGGTTTTAATTTCACCTTTCCTCAGCCAATAGCAGTGAAGCGGCCAACCTTTAACCCTTGCACAAGAATTCCGACTGGCAGAAAGAGTGTGCTCTTTTTTTTCCCCCTCTCCGTCCGACGCATCATTGTCTTTACCTTTCCTGTTAACATTTGCAATCCTAACGTCACTCAAGGTCACATTCATTTTCGAATAAGGACTTACGATTTATTCAGCAAGTAAAGCTAGTCATAATTTCACTTGCATTACCTCCAACATTTGCAATATGCAAAGCTCCGGCACCGAAATCATAACGATATTATTGGGTTCGAGTTATTATCTCATTTGGCAGCTGCTCTCCAACATGGCCGCCCACCGACTACAGCAACCTTTTTATCATCACAAATCGAATTATATCGTTTTCCTAGCGAAGTGAGCCGAATGCCATGCGCCGACCCTGTGAGTGTGACCTTAGCCCCTGACCCCCACTTCTGATCCCGAGCTCCAGCGCAAGCTAACACTATTAAAAGCGTGTTTAAATGGCTTATGAACGCAGAGAGAACAGAAGGTTCGTGAAGGGTGCGAACCCTCAGAAAAAGAACGGCAGACCCACGGCTTACTGGCGACACACAGGCACTGTGATTAACAATTAGCTAAATCCAGTTTACACAAACGTTTTATCCGCCTTCTTTTAAGGGGTGCATTTAGTTGCTTCTTGGAAATTAATTGTGGCACGAGGAAGCAGTCAGCTGGCGCGCAAACGGCAGAAACCTGCGGGGAATTTATAATTCTCTTATCTTATATCCGTAATGTGTTTGTAAGGGGTGAAGTAAAGGTTAACTGATCACGTGTACACACACACACACACACACACACACACACACACACACACACACACACACACACACACACACACACACACAC
>JAOTRA010000001.1:2869007-2879111 GCA_026260255.1 Pseudolaguvia tuberculata | reverse complement strand
ACACACACACACACACACACACACACACACACACACACACACACACACACACACACACACACACACACGTTGTGAAACCTGCTATACAAAACGGCAAGCACAGATCTTTACAATCTGAATGACTAAGTTAAAATCCTTAGACATATTAATCTAATCGTCCGGCGGCGTATAAAACTCATAATGCAGCAAACTAAGGCAAGTAATAAACATCAAAATAAAACACTGAGGATTGAAACCATGTCATTTATGGGCTCCAAATGCTGGTAATCATGTTTGTTTTAAGATTTATTCATTCATTTATCCATCCATATTCTGCTAGAGCCTATCCCAGCGCACATGCAAGACCCATTCACACACACATTCACTCCTATGTGCAATGTAGACTCATTAATCAACCTAATGTGCATGTTTTTGGACTGTGGGAGGAAACCGCAGTACCCGGGGTAAACCCACACAACCAAGGGGAGAACATGCAAACTCCGCATAGAATGATCCCCGGCCCGGGAATCGAACTCGAGACCTCCTTGTGTGAGGCAACCATGCTAACCACTACGCTAGCTCGCCGTTTAAAGATTTACTTGACAAGAATTATTTTCAAGTGCTGAGGCAATAATTGAGTTCTAAGAGTAATACATACTATTTAGGATGAAACTACCATGCAAAAAGAACTAATCATCATAAGCCGGTCCAGCGATTGGCCATTTTTCTAACCACTCGTCTTGCTATTTGGTATAACTGAGCGACTTCCTTTAGTTCCAAGAAGTCCTGCAGATATTTCCAGAGCTAACAGAAGCTGTGACTTGACAGCCACCCCTCAGTACAATCTACCAAGATAATGGGGCAGGTTAAAGGGCAAGTGGTTTTCTTGAGGTTTTTTAGGCTCTTGTTCACGATAACCCTTGACCTATGGTGAAGACGCAGACGCTGCTGATTGTGCAGGGTGGCTGGAGGGTCGCTGTAATGAACCATGGCACTATTTGGTTAGATGGCAGGTTGAAACAAGTCCAGGAGAATGGTCGGGGTGGGGGGTTTTAGATGCCACCGGTGCGGACATTACTTTTGTTCAGATTTATAACGGATCACCTTTGCAACAAAGAAAGGACCAAGGAAATGATGAGTTTAGACGGCTTCTAGTCTGATTAGGCCTGTCAGTTGAACAGTAATATCAGTTTAAGGCTGATATCAGATGAGTTCTTTCAATGACCTTTTCCAAAAAATAATTGATGTATGTTCACTTAATAAATCACGCATTCTTTATTTCAACAGGTTTAGAACAGAATGAATAAATAATTAAGCCTGTTTTTAAGCTACTCAGTGTTTTTCTATCAGCCAAGTTGTGCTCTTATGTAAGCAGAAAAGCTAATGAATGACAGGATGAATGGATGTCACGTACAAGGCGTACAAACTGCTGTGATGTGTAAAAACTTAATATGGAACCCCTGACGCTGCTTCCTCTTTGGCAAAACTGCTGGAAATAGTTGGCTGAGATAGATAGATATCTATCTGTCTCTGTCTGTCTGTCTGTCTGTCTGTCTGTCTATCTATCTATCTATACACACAGACTATTAAAATGTTAAAATGTTAACATCACACTAATCATTTGGGCCATCGTTTATAAATAGCCAAATCAAAGCTTACAGACTTTAATAACTTGTTTTTTTTATTCATTCTATTCTGTTTATTCCCAAATCCAGTGTCACAGGGGTCTGCTGCAGCCTATCGCAGGTCGCCATCTCAGGGCTACACATAGACGAACAACCACACACACTCGCATTCACTCCAATGGTCAATTGAGAGTCAAATCAACCTAAATGTACATATTTTAAGACTGTGGAGGAAAAACCGGAGTACCTGGAGGAAACCCATGCAAGTGCAATGAGAACATGCAAACAAATCAAACCCGGGAACTTCTTCGTTGTGAGGCAGCCGTGCTAACCATTATTATTTCAGGTTTTACTGTTTATAAAATGGTACAATTGTTTTTATATAAATCCAGAAAGTTTTATCGGACAGACGAAATAAGATTTTTCGCATCGTACTTCCTTGTGTTATTGAAACGAAACGTTTACCGTTTATGACAATACCAGAAGGTGATCTCTTGTAAAGCAAGTCTGATAATTACTCACCACATCAGGCGCCCGAAAAATCTTTTAATCTGACGGTTAATTGTACTAAAGAATTTCATCAATGGTTTTTTGACAAAAAGTTCCACCCTAACCGTTTTCAGAAGCAGGTTAAAAATACGCAGGCATTGCATGTAGAGCACCGCCTTGTCCTTCTTTAATTACACTTCTCGGAACTGCAATTTGAAGAAAAACGATTAAAACCGCGCAAGATATTTTTCATCTAGAAATCTTGCTAACATTTCTAATGCCTGGTTCTTTCATTTAGTGTCACAATGTTTTGATTAGACAGTAAATACAGTGGGGAGAAAGCTGATGGTTGTGCTTCCTTTTCCTTTCATAAACATCACGGCGTGCAGTGCAGACCGCCACCTGCTTTGCTGCCATGACAACAAACCACAAACCTGAGTGACGTCATGGAGCCACAATCGACGTAACAGAGACAGCAAACCAGGAAGTAATCTCTTTCACCACTGTGCAAGCGATAAGAAGTGGTACGTGGGTTATTTTTCACACCAACACTAATAACGACGGAAGGGGGGGGCAGAAGGGGGGGGGGAGTACAATCATGTATCCTGTAACCATGTAAACCTGTATAGTAAATTTCTTACAAACATAACATCGAGACTGGACATAGCATGGACATCTCGGCAAATAACAAGAGACTTTAATTATTCTAAGAGGAGTCCGAAATTGTCCTCATTCTAACCTTTAAGCTCGCTTTCGATTTTAGTGTATTTTAGGTGGAGGTGGTTTCCAGGAGAATTGCTGTACACCTGATTTGATATATCGGTAGTTAACAGACGAATAAGTACTAGTCATGGACTTAATGGAAATGTTTTGACCTCTTAAGTTAAAAAAAATGTATAAATGGTGACTTCTTTACGTACAATAACGAAGTATAAATCAAAAGGAAATTCTGACTTAATTCCTGGAATAACGTCAGTCACATCAGAATTGATGTGACACACATCCGTGTATGATATGTTGTTTGAAGTAAACCTTTTTAATTTCACCAACTCCTTAACATTTTTTTTTATTCATTTGACCTTTCCTTTATAAAACAAAGACACAAACCTGAAAATAGTTCAGCGTTAAGTCCACAGATATGTAATAGAACACTAATTACCGGAGACACAAAAATGGTGTGATTGATGTCTACTAATAAGCTGATTCTTGATTTGCACCGAACAATTTTACACTGTGGAATTTCTAGTCGTCCGTCACGATTGCCGGTTTGTCAGACGAATTTGAATGTCACGCTATATGGTCTTAATGTCCGGGAAGAGGGGAGGGGGGCTTATATGGACACGTCCGAAACCGTCTGGAGTTTTGAGTCATCGATTTGCGTCCTGTAAATGCGTTCTCCCACTAAATGCATACAAACGGTAGAGACAACATCATACAAACACTTTTTCTCGCTCTTTCCAACTCTTCTTGCTTTGGTCAACCGGTCAAATGGTTTATACAAGCATTATTTATATAAGCATCACTTCCGACGCTTATATTGGTTCGCATTTTGACAGTCGACATAGGATCAGTAGGATCAGTGTAGCAGATCGAGAGACTACAAAGACCCGAGTTCAAGCCCCACCACAGCCGAGGAAGACCTGGGCTCAAGTCTGCCATTGTTGGTTCCTTGAGCAAGACCCGAGTCAAATAAGCCAACAACAGATTTTGGGAATTTTGATGATTCCAAAATGTTCTGACCAAATAATGTACAAACATACAGTGGGTTTGGGTCTGGTGGAAGACAAAAGCTACACAAGGGTACAGGAACACAATGTAAACAAGCTTTTTGTGTGTTATATGTTTATTTTATGGAAACCATGTGTTCCTTTTTATAAACTATAACAGTCCTTAGGCTTGTAATATATTTCATATATTATAGTTTAAAACGTGTACTTTTAAAAGCTGACTAAAACGTCTACAACTTTCTCGCCTGGAGCAGATAAACGGAGAGAAATTTAGAGACTGCCAGAGCATCAGGAAGGGGGTGGGAAGGATGGCAGAATGAAAACAAGGTGGCTACTAAGCAGTTCAGAAGTTCATACAGAGTTGATGCTCTTTCTTTCTCTCCCTCTCTCTTCTGCACGTTTTCTTTCCATGCGCACTGATTGACAGAAAGCATCTGGTAACGTTTTAGGCTGCTACTCTGAGCTTTTTTTTTTTGTTCTTTTATACGAGGGGGCCCGTAACATAACACAAACACAAAGCTACCTTTTTTTACAGCAGTAACAGGAGTGGACCTCTCCTAGGGACTCATTCAGGTAACCGAGTTTACGAGCATTCTTCAGCAGAGCAAGAAAAACAGGCGGGTGGTGGGGTGGATGTGCTGAAAGTGAGAAAGAATAGGAGATTGTTCACTTCTCGCTTCACTTTCGCACGATGTGGTTTAGAACAGAAACAACCAAACACGCATTTCCCACCATCTTGAGAAGCTTTCACATTTGGGGGAGGGTGGGAGGGGTGTTGTCTGCACTAAACATGGCACATGCAAAATCCTTCATGGCGTAATTTACGAATGCTGAACCTGACTCGAGTCGATGAAACAATTTATCCTACAACTAGAAAGACTTTTACTGTTTACCAGAGCAGGGTTTTTTCACACCTACAAAAAACAGAAAAATATTTACTATTTTGGCCGACAACATATTTTGCTGAGCAACTGAGATTTAACTCCAAGTCAAACACCTTAACCACTGAGCTATCACTTCTCCACTATCGTTACTGTAGGCCTTCATATCATATCTTCCTTACACTACAAGGTTGAGAAATACTGGCTAGAGCAAGGACTGGCTAGAGCAAGGACTGGCTAGAGCAAGGACTGGCTAGAGCAAAGACGGGCTAGAGCAAAGACGGGCTAGAGCAAAGACGGGCCAGAGCAAAGACTGGCTAGAGCAAAGACGGGCTAGTGCAAAGACGGGCTAGTGCAAAGACGGGCTAGAGCAAAGACGGGCTAGAGCAAAGACGGGCTAGAGCAAAGACGGGCTAGAGCAAAGACGGGCTAGAGCAAAGAAGGGCTAGAGCAAAGAAGGGCTAGTGCAAAGACGGGCTAGTGCAAAGACGGGCTAGTGCAAAGACGGGCTAGTGCAAAGACGGGCTAGTGCAAAGACGGGCTAGTGCAAGGACTGGCTACAGCAAAGACTGGCTACAGCAAAGACTGGCTACAGCAAAGACTCTTTATTCACTAGCTTCACGGATAAACATGAGTGATGTCTCATCGAGTATATCCGGTTCATCGGAACAAACTCCTGAAGTTGTGCGTGCAGAAGCGTCGTCATGACAACTGGGCTCAAAACAAACAACTGCAGCTGCATGCAACGTACACATTCCACTTAAATTTGAGCTTGTGTTCTAAGGAGTGGTCCAAAAGCATGCACTCGTGCTCTCGAACACATCCACGGCCTTAGTGACTCGTAAATTTCCAAATAACTTTGTGTCGTTATACACAAAATTAATTAAGTGTCCACTTTTGCCCGGTCGCAGCCGTGAAGTCGTGTCTCATTCGTGTTTTTACTATAAAAATTTTTATGAGGTGCCCTAAAGGTCAGATCCTAGAACTGCTTCTAACAAGACAATAGTTTATTTTTAACAGCACAGGTTTAGTAAATCAAAAGACGCTTATACTACCCAGAATGCACTAGATGTGAGATTTATTTATTTATTTTTTGCATAATTGCATTAGTTATTGGGAAAACAGCTAAAGGCCATTTTTGCCACATCTTATCTTTCCATTTAGCTTGACGTTGATTTATGTATAGCTGATGTTCAGTTAACGGCAAACTAAACACTAATTATCCCATAAACCTCTGCTGAAGCTACAGGAACACAGTAAAATCCCAACACTGTATTCACTTCTACCTCTATTTTCCAAGCAACATCTAAATGACATCATGTTCTTCCTGGTTTTCTCAGAAACTGAACCGGTTCGAACTAAAATTCCATTATGTCTACTAACCATTAAATCAAGCTGATACAGTAAATCAGGTAGCAATTCAAAATCTAATTACTTAATTACTAATATAAATTCCTTATAGGCTGTATATTAAACAGGTTAGCTACAATAAAATTATTATAGTATTATATACATTCATTTATTCACCTTCTTACCCACTTATTCCCTAATTTAGGGTCACGGGGGTTTGCTGAAGCCTATCGCAGTGCACATAAGGTGAGAGGCAGGGATACACCCTGGACAGGTTGCCACCACTCATTCACTCCAAAGGGCAACTTTGACTCACCAAATCAATCTAATGTACATGTTTTTGGACAGTGAAAGACAACCGGAGTACCCGGAGGAAACTTACAAGCGCGGAGAGAACATTCAAACTTATAATAATTATATTCGCCACACAACACTTACCGATTAGTATACTGATTACAATAAATCATTTTGACAAACGTACACCTATCTGTGCCCAGATCAGCAACGCACAACGCCGGCCACTGGATCGACCACGCGTCTTTGAGAAAACCATGGCAACCACCAGATAAATTAGAAACGCCTACTATTGATGAACACTGGATGTGGATGAAGTGCAGATAATTGAACATGTGCTGGTAAAGGTAGGACTTTTTGCATATGGTTGTGAAACTAAAAATTATATTCTAAAAAATTTTTATTGAAAACCTCACAAGATTATTCGATGGATTATTGTCGCTACGGTGATTAAATAAAAGTCAGACATGCGCTACTAACCATCATTTCTGAGAGTTTTACTTCAAAATGTCGCATAGTTTGGAACAAAAACCATGAAAGTAAAGTGGTTTCCGTATCATGGGGTGATAACCGCCGTTCAATGGTAGTTGCATAAGTTAAGTTGTTTTCTGCAGGTTGTTTCTCATGCAATGATGGAGTTAAGAGTAAACACTGATAATGGCAGCAACAAGAGAACAGCTTTATAGTCCAGATTATAGTCCAGATTATAGTCCAGATTATAGTCCAGACTCGGGTTTTACACATTTCTGTATAACTAAAAAAAAAAGTGCAGCATGAAGTCTTCAGATTTGGTCCTTGTTGCTGGGTTTAAAATCCAAAGGTTCAAATGTGTACATTCACTAGCACTAGATCTTTGGGGTCAAAAGCTCCACAGACAAAATTCCAAAAATTAGTAGTTAGCATGGTCGCCTCACAACAAGAAGGTCCCGGGTTCGTTCTTTTTGTGCGGAGTTTGAATGTTCTCACCGCGCTTGTGTGGGTTTCCTCTGGTTTCCTACCACAGTTTAAAACCTTGTACACTAGGTTGACTGGTGATTCTAAATTTCCCATAGGAGTGATTGTGAGTGTAGTTGTCAGTCTATGTGTGGCCCTGGGATGGACTGGCGACCTGTCCGGGCTGTACCCATTTTATAAAGCAGGGGTCATAGCGCAGGGTCAAGTGATTTTATGCAGATTATACCATGATACAAATGATCAAGTAGCTGTCTGTTGTGTAACCGAATGTTTACCTCAAAGGACATCCTCATTATTGGTGTCCATGCAGGAAGCTAAATCGGATTCAGAACAGGAACTTGGTTCCAGTTAGTCATTTGCAAATGGAAAAAAAAGGGGGGGGGGGGGTAGGATCGGAAACTCGGTGGTGCGGTGGGAAACACTTTCAGCACGGATATTAGCTGCATGTATATTCAGTCATAAAACGCTTGTCATAGATGCCGAGCAAAAAGACAGGAGATCCCAAACAGGTTCGAAAATCGTCTGCAGGAAGCTGACATGAATGTTGTAATCACTTTTTGGAAGAATATTGCAATGGAGAAGAGCAGAAGAGATGATTATTGTTTTAGAGAAAAGGTGAGAAAGAAAATGATACTGAAATAGATATACATTTTTAAAATAAAGGTTAATTCGTGGCTGTAATTTGCAAAAAAGCTACTGCGCCTCTGCAACACCTTTAACTAGCCTGAGGCAAAAAGCAACCACCAAGGCCAAGGTATCAGGTTTCAATTGGGGCAACAATCAAGCTGTTGTTTTAGTACACTGTCATCAGCACTAGCCCTCCCTTAGCCACACTGCGCACACACACACACACACACACACACACACACACACATGCACGCACGCGCACACGCCTCTCTAAAAGCAATTGTCTCACATGCACATTATTTTCTCTCTCTTTCCCCTCTTTCACACACTCAATTTACTCACACACGCACGCACGCACGCACGCACGCACTCACGAACACACACACAAACAAGCTCTGACTCCACACAGAAAGAATGCCGCCAATTCAAGCACTCAAAGCGGCAGTGGTAGAAAAATGTCAACGTCAACAAAAAAAAAAAAACAACAGCGTGCCAAAGAGAGGTGATGAGACTATTGGTTTCCACCACAAACAAAATCAATAGTAAACTCAAAACTCGGAAAAATCTCAACAGATTTTATTCTACAAACAACTAACAGGCGACCAAACTGAGACTAAAGCACAGATCCTGGAGTCGGTCTGGAGCGGGTGTGTTCCTGCAATGTTGACGCAACACCGAAAAACTGGTCTGTCTACTGCAAGCTGAAACTACCACAGAAACCGGCAAAGTCCCTAGAGAGAGGCACATCGTTAATGAGTGACAGAATGCACGGTAAACGAGGGGAGGTGCAGGAGGACGCTGCGTCCACAAACGCCCTCAACCGCCTACCCCCCAGCTGCAGTCAAAGACTCTGACAGACGATTGATTCATAGTTAATGCGGTCTGACACCCCTGCGAGTATGAGCGGGACGGAGAGAAAAGATGAGATAAAGGCGAGAGGAGAGGGGAGGAGGGGGACTCTGCTTGCGGTCAGTGCGAGGAAGAGTTCAGAGGTTTTTTTTCCCACACACATAGAAAAGAGCAGGGTTCAGTGTGCGTATGCGCATGCTTGCCTATGTGGCCAGAGAAGAACAATTCCTGTTTATCTCAATGTCAAAGTGTGAATTCACACACAATTTCGCAAGACACAACCTATTAAAACTTTCTTATATTAAGAGAAAGTAAAATGGAAGTCCAGCTGGAACATCAACTCGTTCTTCAGTGGTTCTTCACAGGTTCTCGCCTTAAACGTCACTATGACTCAAGCGTCCATACGATTCAGATCATCTTGAAAACCAAAGTGAATCTGGAAGAGTATGGCGTGTACAGAAACCCCACCGATACCGTACGTCTTCATGGCAGCAGCTTGTTCGGGACAAGCGTCATCTATCTGCCTCCATGTGTCACTGATTAGACGGGCAAGCGCATGGAAACGTCAGCATCTCTCGCTTGATACTAATTACTGAAGAACAGTGTGTGTGAGTGTGTGTGTGTAAGTTGTACAGAATGAGTGTTAGGACATTGAGAATAATTTTGTAGAGTGAAATTCCGAGCACATTTAACCTGTCACTGATAGGGCCACACAGATAAACAACCACACACACACCTGACACAAAACCCCACCACCCCCACGACCCACCGAGTGCACACATGACTTACCGAGCGCACACACGACCCACACACCTGACCCACCGCACACACGACCCACACACCTGACCCACCGCGCGCGCACACACACACACACACCTGACCCACCGCGCGCGCACACACCAACTGACCCACCGCGCGCGTACAAACCTGACCCACACACCTGACCCACCGCGCGCGCGCACACACACCTGACCCACCGCGCGCGCACACACACCTGACCCACCGCGCGCGCACACATCTAACCCACACACCTGACCCACAGCGCGCACGCGCGCACACGCCTGACGAACAGCGAGCGCGCACACGCCTGACCCACCGCGCGAGCGCGCACACGCCTGACCCACCGCGCGAGCGCGCACACGCCTAACCGCCCGCGCGCGCACACGCCTGACCCCACACACCCATCCACGCCTGACCCACCACACACCCACACACGCCTGACCCACCACACACCCACACACGCCTGACCCACCACACACACACACACGCCTGACCCACCACACACACACACACACACGCCTGACCCACCACACACACACACACACACGC
>JAOTRA010000001.1:2822197-2837956 GCA_026260255.1 Pseudolaguvia tuberculata | reverse complement strand
GATGGATGGATGGATGGATGGATAGATAGATGGATAGATAGATAGATAGATAGATAGATAGATAGATAGATAGATAGGTATTAATATTTAATTCATCCAGTTTCATTTATTTGTTTTCTTTTCCTCTCTTTTCTTTTCTTTTCTTTTTGTCATGCAGTTATAGTACTAAACCAATTGAAATTGAGTTTTGATGATCTTTGTGTTATCTTTAATCAAAGTGTATTGAATATGATTTGCTATGATACAGGTTTCCATGTATCGTAAAGACACCCGATAATTAGTGTTAAAGAACCACATTTTTATTTGTTATTATTTTAACATTGTTGCTTTCAGTCGCACTTTGCCCATTTTGGGCTCTTTTTTTGTAATTATTTTTATTTATTATAGCTGATTCAGCATTAAAACCAGATATCAATCAACAGATCGAGGAGACTTTCACTACTGCTATAATCTTATGTTCAATTTTTACTGACCATAATCATTTCTGATATTTTTGGAGCATTATGTTTGTGTTGATAATGCAACAACATGAAAATATGCTGTGTGATGCATTATTACAGATCATTACAGTGTAATAACACTGTTGTATCAACCTCCTGAATTTTACATTGACTGTTGACTGTTCAGTACATTCTTATCCCGCATAAAGAACTACTGTATATAATACGAATAAAAAATGTTTACATACTGTACAGAAAAACTATTTGGTGGTTTTTTTTAATCTTAGAACATTTGATATATGTCTGTTATGGCAGGTTTTGTGATAATTAATATTATATAATATTAGTATCTTAAGTGTGTCTTAACATCACTGTTAGATTCCCGAGATTGTATATATTATGTTAGGAAATACATAGATGGATTAAACTATTGAAATGTTGTTGTTTTTTTTAACCAACAAAGAAAGAAAGAAAGAAAGAAAGAAAGGTTTTCTGGGCAGAATGAGTCTCCAGTGTCAGCATTTCTCCTCATTTGGAGAGACCCCCATGACAGGTTCATCTTCTTACCCGCTTATTCCCTAATTCGGGGTCAAGGGGGTATATCCCAGCGCGCATAGGGTGAGAGGCAGGGATACACCCTGGACAGGACATAGACAAACAACCACTCGCACAAACATTCACTCTTATGGGCAATTTTGACTCACCAATCAACCGGAGACCAATCAACCACTACGCCAAATAAATGAATAAATAAAAATGGATTTCCAAAGTCCAAAAACATGTACATTAGGATGATTGGGGATTCTAAATTGCTTATTGGAGTGAATGTGCGTGTGTGTGTCTGTGTGTGTGTGGTTGTTTGTCTATGTGTGGCCCTGTGATAGACTGGCGACCTGTCCAGGGTGTACCACCACCTCTAGCCCTATGTGCACTGGGATAGACTTCAGCAGATAGACTTGTGACCCAGAATAAGCGGGAAAGGAGGTGAATGAATGAATGAACTCAACCTAGTATACGTTCTTCTTGTTGTGGCAGCTCCTGACCACTAGGTGGCGATGCTACATTTAAAATGTTTCCGACGGTTAAAAACGGGATCTAATGAAAACGAAAAGACAACCGCTGCAAAAAATCCGCCGAGGCTGCAGAAAATCCGAGCGGACAATTCTTCGAACTTGTAAGATTTTGATCCTCGCAGTTTTACATTGATGACAGTCTTATTATCAGTTTATTTGTCTACACGTTTTAATCATATTCTTCTTCTTTTTGAATTATGGCCTTGCTTATTTGTTCCACCCGTTTATTAATAGCCCTCGGACTGGTAAAGGCAACGCGTTGAGATACATGATTAGAAATGGATATTTATTTAGTTTATAGTTCATTTCTTTCAAAAACTGTATTTTGTCCACGCATTTGAGAAACGGCTTTGCACCTGAACATCCCGCTAATGGACATCAGGACAAGGCCCAAGTCCTCCTCCAGCTGAGACTTCCTGTGTTCTTCCTTTCTAGTAAGTCGCTTTGTAAAAAACAAACAAAAAAAAACCCCAAAATGCAGATAAGACGATTGCGATGCACCTCTTAAATCTACTAAAAACTAAAATGAATAAATAAAACCCAAGGGAATTGTTTTTTTTTTGGGTTACGTGATTATTTGATCGTTGTTTTACATTAATAAAAAAAAGATCTTCCCAATGTTAAGTTTTAAAGCAGAAAGCTACATTTTATTAATTTTATATTTTTTCTTCTTTCTTAATAATTAAGAAATAAATTTGAACAAATTAAGTAAAAGCGTTGTCAGTTGTATGAATTTATTTTAAACAGGTTTTCTGCGTAAAACAAGTATGTGTATATATAGCCTCTGTTTACATGCTCGTTGTATCCATTCCGATCAGTAGTAATGCGCATGCGCGGAAGCTTTACGCGGGGTTCCAGCTATTATGTGTATTAATAAAGGGTTGAAAATAACAAAAATGCACACACGATCCGTTGGTGTTATACTTTTTTTATTTCTTTAAATTAGTTAATGAATTGTGCATTAAAAAAAGGTTTACACAACAGGCACGATTTTGTTTATTTGTAAGGTTGCCTGAAAATGTATATTCCTACCGGATATGTATTTCCTCCCCGGTACTGAGGTGGCGTTGTATCCTGCAGCTCATGACAACGCGGACAGGCACGCGCGCGCCTTACAGATCTCGCCAGCAAAAAGAAAATGGAGGAAGTCAAATTGCATTGACCGCGTTGTCAAAATTCTAAATAATTCAGTGAGTATGTAATAATGAACGTTCCCATTGAAATGATTAATGCATGAGAAAATTTTAAATATCTTTATAGTAGTATAATTAATCGTCTGACTTTTGTTGCGGACACCGCGCGAGAATCTAGTCACCGATAATGGCGTCACGGTCGAAGGCCACCGTATTACTCATCTTACTAAAGTGTGTGGAAAAAGGACGTGAGTTTGTGTGTAAAATAACACAGGACCGGTTACAGTAAATTCGCCTTACAAAGTGCGAATAAATATATTAATGTTGTCTTTAACGCTAAATCTTGGTTATTTGTCGCTATGGTGATTAGCTAACGGAAGCTAAAACTAGCATTCAGTTTGCAGCTGCCTCAGGAATTATCCAGAAAGGATAAGCAAACGATGCGTTCGATTGAATGTTTTACCTCTTATGTAAGATTATGCCCATTGTCTAGTCATATTTATGTGCAACAATTGTTTAATAATTTGTACACGTATATTTGTGGTTATTTTAGCGAAACTTGTGTTGCGCATGCGCATAAAAATGCTAGCGCGTCTATTAAGTGTATACGAATAGGAGTATAAATAATAGCAACGATAAATGCGTTATTTAACGGTCTTGAATATCGTTCATTCTTAATTTTACGCGCTTATTCCCTAATTCGGGGTCACAGGGATTTGCTGGAGCCTATCCCAGTACACATAGGGCGAGAGGTGGGGGTACACACATCGCCAGTCCATCGCAGGGCCACACATAGGCAAACAGCCATTCACACACATTCACTCCTATGGACTCGCCAATCAACCGGAATGGATTGTAGCAGGCACAGTAAGATCCCAGATCCGGGAAACGAACCCGGGACGACCTTATTGTGAGGCGCCCGTTCTAACCACTACGCCACCGCGCCGCCCACTGGTCTAAATATTTCAATTTAACTGTTAATTGTTGTAATACTTTATTTTTAATCTATGAGGACTTTTTTTTTTTTTTAATGATTTCATCTTGATTGTACCTTAAATTATTTTAACCAGATTGAAACGTCATTTATTAAAAACACGTTTCCAAAATTTTGCTTTGGTTTAAAGTGCAAAATGTAATCTAGTTTACAGGTACAGGATTTAATATAATTAAGATGTACAGCATACTTACTGCCATCACAGTGACTTAGCTCTAGATTTCAGTTCAGAAGTAGTAGATTAGACAAAGTTGGATTGGCGTGGATTCAGGACAAATCTCACTGTCTTCTTCAGAGGAGGATGTTACCCCTTTCGGATTCATTTTAGCGTTGGACAAATCCACATTAACCTTATGCTTATATCGGGTGTGTAAATTTTCAAGCAGGGTATTAAGGAGTGGAAGGGGGGGGGTTGCTGGTGTAAGAAAACAAATAATTAATGTTTATAAAACTGTTTTTTAATAATTTTCAAACTGTTAGTTTCTTTAGGCAATTGTTTGTGCTCCAGATAAAACAGCTACCAATGTCTTCAGCTATACCAGGATTTTTGAGCTCTCTGTCTAAAACAATGTCCACTATGTCAAAATCCCAATGTGCTCTGACTTTGTTTAAATTGTTTGGAGAGAAAGGGAGAAAATGTATGATAACTATATCATTAAGGGAAATACACCATTGCAGTGCAGCCCAAATTTTAGCTCAGTTTTCTTATTAGTGTATTCCTATTTTTCATTGTTTGTACTTTATAGACCATTAGCCTACAACACACTTGATTGTACATCTGTATTTATGTTCTGCAGAATTCCTTTATCTTGGTTTGTATAACATGATCTGCTGTTCTAAGATTGAAGCAAAACTGTTAAACGAAGCAGCTCAAATAAGCATCCATGCAGAATTCCTTAACCCAGCCTGACCAAAATATGTATTAAAAAAAACTGCATAAAGGAAATTATTTGCTTTAGAATTTACCTATGAGGGGTTTTAGCTATTTTTAACCAGAGGAAATTTTCATCACACTGTTTTCAGTCACGTCTGTTATGAATTTTGTGTTAAAGGCTGTATTGGTTAAATTGTGGGCTACAGATATCGATGGCAACCAGTTAAATGCGGTTTTACACATAACTGTATTTGGGTTTTGTTTGATTTCTAAAAGGAAAAGAATGTTTGAAATTTCTATTATGATGTAATGGTGTGTTTATGAAAGAAGGGAAATGATTAGCTAGCTTGCTAGTAGATCCAAAGCAGTGTGGTTGAATGATCATATGTTTCCTCTTAGATTTCTCGGTGTGATTTGAATGGCTCAGGAGCTGCTTAAAAAAACAGGTTTTCAAGTTCAACAAAGCCTGAAAGGCACCCAACAGGTACAGTACTCAATTCTGGCATTTTATATATTTTGTAGTAAAAAAAAAGAGCCATTAATCACAATTTGATATCAATTGGTTTACCTTGAGAAAATTTGTAATTTTTAAAACATTTACTACACACAACTTAAGCTTTATATACACATATAAAGGATGCATTATCTGAACATGCTCATTTGTCTAATAACCTGATCATATTTAGGCTTGTGAAGTAAATGCACCAATGTCCCTTCTGTAATACTGTAAAAGGCAGGATAGACCATAGTGGACTAAATCAATTTGTAATATATTGCTGGAGACAAACAGCGTAAAATCTGTGAACAATGTTTTCATGTGTTGTTGGTATATAACATGTTAATAACTAATGTTTTTGCTAATTGTGGTACGTTTGTATAAATTGAAGATTTGAATTACATTAACACATTTTAAGTGTCAAACTGGTAACACGTGTCAGATTTGTAAAATAAGTAAATGCAGTGGTAGATGCTTTGGATAGTGATTCTTTAATAATAATAAAAGAAAATACAATTAAAAATACTCATTAAACCTGTTCACAGGGATTCTCCATTTGCATTTTCTTTGAGTGAGGCATGAATTTTATGTATAGCTTGTGACGCCGCAGCTCGCTCGTTCTATCTACCTACCTACCTACCAACCATGGATGGCTAGCATTCACTTCCAACATGTTGAGAACCACTAACATAAATAAAACATTCTGTGTGTCAGTTAGACTGACGCTTCTTAATGCATTGTTTACACAATTGAACTGTTTATTTCATGGTATTGCTTATTCCAATAAGCAAACAAGTTCACTTTGGGTTAAGTTAGGCTGCTGAGCTCATATGAAATAAATTTTTAAATAAATGTCGATTTCAACATAAAATTTGTAAAAATAAATAAATAAATAAAAAAAATGTAAAGCTTTTTCTTTATAAGCAAATGAATTAAACATGGTAAACATTCATCACACTGTAAATGGACCTCGCCACCCGACCTGACGTGGTGAAAAGCTCAACTCTGCATTCTATGTGTTGTGCTTCTCTCTTGACTGTAGATAATTCTGTTTGAAAACTAGCAAGTGACTCCATCAGCTATGGAGGAGACTGTGAGCCCTGAGCTTGCTCAAACGTCTAACCCTGAGTCCAGCCATTATTCGGATTCCAGTTCACAAGGTACAACTGACCTGGGACTGCTGTATGAATGAGTGCTTTATTTACCTGCTTCGCAGAAGCTTGGTGGAACTTTAATTTGGTGTTCGCTCAGTCTTTTGGAGTTACGGTTGCACTCTGGTTTCTTGACATCTTTGAAGCAGGTTGTTGCAAAATTCTGCACAATTGTTAAAAGAAAAGATGTAGGAAAGATGCAGATGATTAGGAGGCCTTGAAGTATATGCAAAGTATCCATATGGCAAAAAACCAAAACAATTTATGCTTCAATTTTACAGCTCCCGCTTGTGTAGCAGTGGAGGTAAAGGACCAGGTTGATAAAGGCCAAAGTGATGGTGCTCATGAAGACCAAGTAGAGGAGCCAGAGAAATCAACAAAGAACTCCAGCGAACTCAGGAAGACCTGGGGCTTTCGCAAGACTACCATTGCGAAAAGAGACATGGCTGGAGAGACATCAGGCACAGCAGATAGTCCTGGAGCACCGGTCCGTCGAAGCGGGAGGCAGGCTAAACGCACTGATAAACTTGAAGAGTTCCTGGTGACTGTCAAGCGAGGAAGAGGAGCAACAAGACGTAGTGCACCCGCTTACCTGGAAAGTGGAGATCCGTCGTCTGAAACGGCATCAGAGACTAGCCTGGACAGAAACATGGAGGCTGAAGTATTAGAACGAGAAACACCGTCCCCAGTAATGCGGACCAGGAGTAGAGGCAGGGGTAGGATAACCCCCCAACCCAAAGAAGACATCACTGGCTCAACCAGTGATGACGATAGTTCTGAGGATGAAGCTAAAGTTATGACTGAGGCACAGGAACAGCTTGAAATAGAGACTGAGACTGCAGAGAGAAAGGAGGCTTTAGAAGAACTGCAACAAGAACAACCTGAGAAACAAGATGAAGAGACAAAAAAGGAAGAAGACCACCCCAATGCAAAGCCTTCAAGAAGCCCTTTGAAAACAGGACCCAAAAGAGAAGCTAAACTCAAGGCAGGATCATGCAAAGGAATGGATAAAGAAGAAGCTGATGATTACTCCTCATCATCCAGTGAGTCGGATAGTGACGGTTATGATCCAAATGCGCTTTACTGCATCTGCAGACAAAAACATAACAAAAGGTTAGTGCCTGGTTTAAACTTATTTCTTACCTACTGTTATTGGATTCATTGTGCAGTTACATAGTCTATATTTTAAGGCTCTTGCCACATGTAATTTACATAAATGATTTGGTGAGGTCATCTGTGATTTTTTTCTAACCATTTGTTTCATCAAATCCTATATTTCAGCCTATTTTTCATTAGTGTTTATTTTAATAATTTTTATCTTGTACTCCTTGTTGAGTAATTTTTTAATATACTAACAGTAACTGGATGTGTTGGTATCTTGATAGCTTTTCAAGTGTGGTTAAAGCATGCAGTATGTGCTTAGGTTCATGATTTGCTGTGACCGCTGCGAAGAATGGTTTCACGGCGACTGTGTGGGCATTTCGGAAGCACGCGGCCGGCTGATGGAGCGCAACAGTGAGGACTACGTGTGTCCTAATTGCACAGCCAAAAAAGCCCAGAGTCCCAGACCCTCCAATTCTACAGCAGGTGTTGAATGTAAACGTTCTGCTACACTCACTTTTGTTCGTAAGGCAGAGCCCAGTCAAGGTCTTATTAGCCAACCAATTGTGCAAACACCTACAACTGTTGCTGGTCAACTTTCTGCTGTTTTACCTGCTACCGAAACTACTTCTGCATCAGAAGAGAAAACCGGTGAAGAAGTCGGCATTAAGGGCAGAATTGAGAAAGCTACTAACCCGAGCGGCAAAAAGAAAATAAAGATTTTCCAGCCGGTAGGTTGTTGTACAGAATGTGTGCTTCATTCAGATTCAGAGATAACAGTTGCAAATGACTGAATTCATATATATATATATATATATATTAGTCTATTGTAATTATTGAATATGATTTATAATAAATTATTTGAATATAAAATAATTTAGATTGTTTTATACACTAAAATTGCATAGAAATAGATGCATATAATGTCTTGATTATTTAACTGAATACGCAGGGAGTTTTTTTCTTAAAGCGTTACTTTTTAAGCACGTGGATTTGTGACTTAATCCTGTCTTTTTTAGTCTGCCATCTAATTTTTTTATGACTTTGCATTTAAATCCAATGTGTATCTATGCAAATTTTTTGACTGTTAATAAGAGACTTAAAAATAGGAAATCCGACCATTCGCCATTACATATAGGTGTGTGTGTGTGTGTGAGATGTGTACATAATGTATACATAATAATTAATGAAGGAATAGTTTAACTTGTTTCGTTTTACCCTGCATTGTGGCTCATGAAACAAATTGTTATAACAAATGAAAGTTGTTTTATTGGTTTATTATGGCTGACTATTGTGATAATTAGCATGTAAACATCTAGGCACATATTGGAATTAGACCTAATGTGTATAATGCAATAGAAGTAACATAAAGGTGTCACTTTAATACAAATGATAGTTAGCACATTAGTTTTAATAAAGAAAACATGTACATGTTTATATCCATTTGAAAGTAGGGCAGATACCATGCGTTTATTGCAAAGTTATCCTACAGATAAGAACAGACCTCAGTTATGGATTATATACAGGTATAAACCCGAATGAACTACAATAAATAAATGCTGACTTGATAAATATAAAGCCAAGAACACAAAAATGGTTATGGCACTTGGATTAAGTGACGTAAAAAATCTCTTATTTTCGAAATGGGATATACAGCCAAAGTATATATTTAGTTGTGTAATTGACTAGGTTGTTACTTAATAGACACACGCCTAATGTTAAGTCCTGTTTCTGGAAATTTCTCTTGTTGGGGCTTTAATAGTTCCAAAGCCTGATGATCGGTCTGACCAGCATGAGTTTTCAGCAGGTAATGGCGAGCGCAGAAGAATCCTCTCTTCCCAAGTGCATTGGTCCTGGCTGTGGGAGGGATGCTCTGCCTGACTCTGTCTACTGTGGTAATGACTGCATTCTCAAGCATGCTGCTGCTGCTATGAAGACCATTACTACTGACAACAAGGAGCCAAAACCCAAGGAAAAGCCCAAGCCAAAAATCATGAAAAAGCCTCCTGTCATATCTACTGTCAAGGTATTGTTTTAGGACATGTACATTAGGAAAGGTTTGAAAGGATAAGCATAATTAATCATTAATGTAAATATATAATGTGCTGGAAATTCAACTGAAGTCAATTTATCAAACGGTCACTGTGCTAAATTAAATTCTTATTGGAAATCTTGTTAAAAATCTGACTATGTAAACCTGGATTTTTTAAACTCTTGTGTAATGGGCAATTGGGGATTGTAGCAATCGAACCCCAATCTTTAAATTGTTTGACTGCCAACACTGCTACCTTTTTAATATTGATACCTGAACTGAAGTGCTGTTTGATCCATTAGTCATGTGTTCCAACACCATTTGTGTTTCTTTTTTTTTTCCTTCTTTTTTTTTTTTTTTTAAAGAACCCCGGTCCAGAGCGAAGAAGCACTAGGAGGTCCACTGAATCGTCCAGCAAAGCTCAAGAGGAGTCCCTGGAGACTGAAGGCCATGAGCATGAAGATGAGGACGAAGAAGATAGAATTGCAGAGGAGCATCCACCACCTCCAGCCATGTCATCTTGGTCCAGCGACCATAATTACATTGCAGTAGCACCAGAAAAGACTACAGCAATATCACCTGTGTTAAACAAAACGTGTATGTATCTTAAAGGTTTTCCACACTTCAATCTTTGGTCTCTTTGTGACTTGTGCTGTAGAACTGATGGTATGAGAAATGAGTTGATGCTCTGGCCCAGAAGCAATCAGGCTGTTAGTTTTAACTGGATTTCATCTTATGCCTGAAGACCTAAAATTCATGGCTGTGCAAGAAGAAAATGTTGTAATGAAGGTTTTTAGTTTGGTGCATATTTTAAGTATTCAAAGGTCATGGACAGGTAAGTGTGTGTATAAACATAATCTGAAACTGTAAAGGTTACATAATTTTTGACAATATACTAATCTAAATGTCAGTTTTCTGGGCGTAAGCAAAATAATGTCTGGGTTTTTTAAAAACCACACTCTTATTTATTTAACTTAAGAGTTGGCTAAAACTGATTTTAGACCTCAATGAATAAGGTTTAGAGAAGAAAAGGAAAGTGCCTTGCCATGATGCTGATGATTTTGCACTTTGTTGTCTGTGGTGTAAATAGTTTGTATGAAAGTGAAATGTTTGTCTATGAATGTCATTATTGCTTTCAACGTCTGCTTTGGTCTGGGAATAGTATCTTAAGAACAGGAGGTACTGACTGCTCATCTGAACAGGTAGGTAACTGTGACTTTTTCTCCTGCCACCTTCTCACAAATAATAGAACAGCGTTTCGAAACTCAGGAATACGCAAGCACACAATCTTTTCTGATCCCACTAACAACCTTTTACAAACATTTATATCCATTTTACTTGCATGCGCTGCTTTTTACAATTTTTTGTTCTCGGAATAAAGTGATATTACAGATAAATACTCTGATGCCCATTGCTTCAATTTTGGGAAGTCTTTTTTGAGTGCTTTCGCTATTTTGGCCTCTGCCGGTTTGGGCCCTTGCTGTGCAGCCATCTGCTGATATTTGCAGTCAAGAGAAAAGAGAAAAGTCCAGTCTTGCGAAGTTGGAATCTGCGATGTGAAGACAACTAACTGGAAGACAAGCAGTCTGCCAGACGGCATCCAGATGTCGGCATCTCATATTAGTACAACACATGAGACATGGAATGTCACAATTAGATCACACGCAGATAACAGGCATTTTTACACGTTTGACTTGCACTCAGTGAAGACAGCATAGAAAGTATTAGCTTTGTTTATTGAGTTATTGATCCGGGTTTATTGCTTGTTTAATTAAATTGAAAAATGCTGGATTCTGCAGTTAAAAGGTTTTGCATATAATTATATGAATACATATTGCATTTTATATTCCTTAACATTTGCTGCGAATGAAACCTGATCATTTTAGCACAAATACATTTATTCGAACATTTGAATACCAAATTGTATAGTTTATATTAAAGTTTGATCTTTGACAAAAAAAAGTCAATGTTGTAAAATACTAATACAACAATCCCTGACAATAAAATAAAGCTTAATAAAAGGCTGGGTATGCCAAAACATTGAAAAATCAGAATCCCAGCGCAGTGTGGGATCTGTTGGGATTTTATTGGTAATCAAAAAGATTTCTATTAAGTTGGATTAACACAAATGTGTGTAGTTTGTCTTGAGCATACTATTACATCACTCATTGTGTATGCAAACTAGTGTTAATGTAAAGCGTGTGTGAAATGAATTTAAGTAAACATACAAAAATGAATAGATTGAGGGCCTTGTGTGTGTGATCAGCAACAGGTAGGCCTACAGGAACAGACCAGAACAGTAAATAAACAATTTCTTACATCAAATCTAGTAACTATTTGGAATGTATTTGTTTAGAACTTGTGGATTGTAATACCAATTCAATATATGTGCAAAAAAAATGTACATTTGTTGGATAATTATGGGAAGGTTAGGCTTTCCACCAATAATTTTGCATTCCAAAGATTTATTTAAAATGTCTCCCTTTTGTTAGGCTTTTTGTCTGCTCAGATAAGGACACAGTTTTCTATTTATAACCATAAATGTGTCAGTAAAATATATACATTTTTGTATAAAACTTATGGCGCGTGAATAATAAAAAAAAATAAATACACGTTTTTGTTCTACTTCAAGGTTTGTGTAATTTTTTCTTCTACCACTATTTTTAAATACTGTTTTCAAATGTGTCCTATAATGCACTTAAATTTTTTTTTTAAAACAAACATTAGGAACAGAATCAAGGCAAGGCACTATCATTTCATTTGAAACCATCCAAAGTGTAGAAATGGATGTTCTTTATGAACCACAAATATACTGCCATTCTTTTATTGTTAATAAACATTCATAGTAGTAGTTTTGATTTTGAGTAAATTTTTCATTTTTAAGAATTGTACCTTGCATTTTGTCTACAGCAGCTGCACAAAAGGTTGAAGAGGAAAAAACCGAGGAACCAGAAAAAAAAGAACCGGCTCCTATAGAGAAGAAACCCCCAGCAACAACCGTCCCTCCCAAAGGTGGCAAAAAGTCCCCATGTCCGAAGGTGTCTAAACATGCTTCTGTTTCTGTGCCCAAAGTCAAAACGTCCGTTGTTTCCGCAAACAACTCGAAGGACTTGAAGAAGCATTCTACATCACAACCTCAACTTGTCAAAGCCAAAAAACCAGGACCTCCCCCACCCCCCATACCAGTTTTCTCCTCCTCTGGTCCTCCCGGATCAAGACTACATCCCACTGGAGCATTGAGTGTTGGCAAGAGCACTTTCACCATTCCCAAAAAGCAGCCACAGTCTGCGGCAAAGACTTCTGTGAGTTCTAGTACCTCTTCAGCCTCCAAGATACCTGCTTCCATGCCTTCTAGTTCCCAGAGCCAGTCACCATCATTCAAGGCAGCACCAGCACCTCTCCCCCCACAAGCACCTCCAAACAACCAGATGAGGTCCAACATCCGTCGTTCGCTCACTGACATTCTGTTCAAAAGGTTCGAAAACTGCCTGGTTTTATCAATTGAACTGGACTTTTATTTTATCTGAAGAATTAAGATGTTTTGAATGCGATGGCGAAATTTGTTTACTATTTTCTGCTAATGTTTATCATTCCTTAAATACTGTACTTTTCTTTACTGTAGGGTGAGTGATAGCGATGATCTCTCCATGTCTGAGAGCGAGGTGGGCAAGTTGGCTGTCAGCATTGAGAAAGAAATGTTCAACCTCTACACAAATACAGACAGCAAGTACAAGAACAAGTACAGATCCCTCATGTTCAACCTTAAGGACCCGAAAAATAAGGTTAGTCAACATTCCTGTGACTTTCAACACTACTATTTAAGCATGCACGAGTTGTACTCATCTCTGTTGTGTCTGTTAACCAGGGCTTGTTCTATCGTGTGATTGGTGGAGAGGTCAGTCCGTTCCGTTTGGTAAGGCTTAGCCCCGAAGAATTGCTTTCCAAAGAGATTTCGGAATGGAGGAAATCCGGCCCCTCTGACGTAATGCAGCAACAACAACAACAACAACAATAATAATCTTATTTTTGTATGTTTTTGACTGGTCACATCTAAAAATGTGTGTGTGTTCTGTTCTCATTTGTTTAAGATTCTGGATGCTGGTGGGCGAACTCAAGCAGGGCATTCCAAAGGATCCAAACACGACACGGCTCCCCCAGATATTGACATGGAGGAAGCTCCTTCTTTGTCTGATGGAGATGTATGTATCTCTGCTACTTCTCAATCTCCTCGCTTGGCTTCTGGGGCAGTAAGTGTTGGCTTTCTGGCATTCTTTTTCTCTTCAGCCTCTGTCTGTCTTCCCCCCCCCTTTTTAAATTACCTTCCATTCGTTCCTTCCTTTCTGAGTATCTTTTCTATAAGCTTTAGTTTGGTGCTTTAGTTTGGCCTTTATTTCTGTTATTTAACTTTGAACAATCCTTCAAAGCTTTGTAAATCAGCTGATTATGTCGTGTGTCCCCCGCCCCTTTTTTTTTATAGGATTCTCAGGATTCACACTTGTCTTCCACACCTCAGAGTTCATCAGGAAAAAGCAATGCTGTCCCAGATATCTTGAGTACCATGTTGAAAGACACCACAGCTGAACATAGGGCTCATCTGTTTGACCTTAACTGCAAGATTTGCACAGGTATAAGGTTAATAGCTGCAAGATATGCACAAATTTTACTTTTATGTTGAAGTTTAACACTCTTTTCCTTATGCTCATTTTCAGGTCAGAGGTCAGCTGATGATGAGCCAGCAGCTAAAAAGCCCAAAATGTCGGTACCTAAAAAACAAGACCCTCCTGAAAAACCCAGAACAGAGCAGCGACCTCCCAAAACACCTGCAGACCAATCCAACGCCTTTTCCGCCAGTGATGCGCCTAGTTCTTATCAAACATACAGCATGGAAGACCAGAGTAGCACAGCGCCTGCTGTGCAAGCTCCTGTGGTTAATGCAGCAGTTTCCTCCGTCACAATAAGCCGTCGTGACCCACGTACTGCCAGCCACCGCTCCTCCGTAACTCCCATTCAGACAGATCCTGATGTTGGTTTGACTGCACCAGCCAGTGTGCCTATTGCGACTCCTGTGCTCACTGAAGCTTTGGATGTGAAAGGACCATTGCCTATGCCTCCTCCAGCTCCGCCATCTCTGCCTAAACCTGTGATGCCAAAACCAGTTCCTTCAGAGTCTTGGCACTATGGAGCCAACACGTCTAGGTAGGCTGTGTGTGGGGGTTTTTATAGATTTTTTTTTTTTTTTGGAAAAGAACTAATTGCATTTGTTATAGTACTTGAGTAGATTTACATCCCCCCCCCTCCCAAAACTGTTAACATTCAATTTAGAAGAAACATACAATAGTCAAAACTGAGGATGTTTTTATTCCTGTTATGTTTGTTTGAGACATAATTAATTTAGGATTACATCACTTTGCACTTTATACAATGAAGTACTTGATAAACTTGAGTAATTGTTGCAAAATACTAAATCTTCCTATTATTCTAAGAAGCAATACTTTTACTTTAAGTATACACTCCAAGTACACTTTTCACCACCAATTTTGATGCATGTTTCAAATTCAGCTTATTTCTAAGTATATAATTGGAAAATTTGTGTAAAAATTGCATTTATTCAATTTAAAGTTGGACTGATTTTCTCTCACACTAAATTTATGGTTTTGAGGTACAGCATAATTTTCTGCAACTAAAAACTTCTCTTTTTGTGCAGCATTGCAGAACCTCCAGCTGAAGGTGAGACAGCGCTGTTCCTATCTGGACAGGAGATTATGTGGAAAGGCTTTGTCAACATGCATTCTGTTGCCAAGTTTGTCACAAAGGCATACCTGGTCTCGGGATCGTTTGAGCATCTTAAAGAGGTTTGTTATATGTACTCTTTGCTGTTTTGTGTAAATGTTATTAAAGTAAATTTACAAGAAATATGTGTAAATGTAATGCCGGTCTTTTTCTTGGTTTTAGGATTTACCTGATACTATTCACATTGGCGGAAGAATATCACCACACACAGTTTGGGACTATGTTGGTAAACTAAGAACCTCACTGTCAAAAGTAAGAGACAATCTTGTATACTTTTTTTAAATAGTAAAAAAAACCACAACAGATGAAGTTAAACGTTCTAGATCCTCTGTATACTGACCATACTTTCGTTTTATAGGAACTTTGTCTTATACGTTTCCATCCAGCAACAGAGGAGGAGGAAGTTGCGTATGTCTCCCTATTTTCCTATTTCAGCAGTCGAAAGAGGTTTGGTGTAGTGGCCAACAGCAACAAGCGAATCAAAGACCTTTACCTCATTCCACTGAGCGCCAAGGACCCTCTCCCCGCTAGACTGCTGCCTTTTGATGGACCGGGTAAGCTTGTGCAAGAAAATAGAACGAGTGCACACGTTCTCTGAAAGAATATATTAATCCAGTGAAACCTTCAGGCAACTTTGCTTCTTGTCCTCTTTACAGTAAATATGTAAAATATATT
>JAOTRA010000001.1:2592586-2604036 GCA_026260255.1 Pseudolaguvia tuberculata | reverse complement strand
CTACTCGTTTACCCACAATCCCTTCTTCATACGTCTCTTCTACATTATTCTTTCTTCTGCATTTCTACTCGTTTACCCACATGACATTTAAACACAAGAACAAGGCCAATGTTTTATGTCTCATGTCTCTGCATTAAGTCAAAACGTTGTCCTTTTGTCTGGTTGGCTGGTAATTAGGTTTTGAAATACCACTAATGTAAACATTTGTGTTTGAGGTCCGGAAATAATCATAGCAGAACAATTTAACTTTTTTTTTTTTTTCCTTGAATTGTATAGAATTGTTTATATGATGCTGACCACCATCAGTCCTGAGCCGTTAGAACCAGTGTGTGATTTAACCCACTGTGCAGTGAACAGGCTTTAGAGATAAGACTCACACTATACACACTCAGCAGCAGGCCTGACGGGTAGGGATCTGGGTCATGACCTCCCCAGAGAGATGCTCGCATTGGCCCAGAGTGTTAATGACAGCTCGGGATTGGAGCAGCTTGCCAGCTAACGGCAAATGTGTTAAACGCACAGATCCCATTACAGCCTAATCAAGAGCCCGCCTGTGTCGCTCGATACACACAGGCCACTAAAAAGGAGAGAGAGAGAGAGAGAGAGAGAGAGAGAGAGAGAGAGAGAAATTGTGTCATTGTCATCTGAGAAATGTGCCTGTTTCTTGGCTTAGCGACTCTCCTTTTTGCTCTCTCCTTCACCTTTCACACCCCTACGCCTTTGCAGCTGTATATTGGTGGCCCTTTCTTCGACCTGAAAGTTGCACTGGATGCATTTAAATCCTTTGAACTGCTGGCAGTATTGCACTAAAAAGCTGAACCCATTTATTACTACTGTAAAAGGGCTTCAACTTTGTCCTCTCACACCTCTACTCGGAGCACACCCTTTTCTTTTCATTCAAGGGTGAAGGGTGCTTCCAAAACTCGGCCTGAACTCCTTGAATGCACCGATTTGACTGATTGGGTATTTACTCGTCTGGTCCCACCAGTCATTGAGATGTGAGGTTTGTAGTGCATTGAATTTGATCAATGTCAGAATCACTACTGAGTCCCTGCGATTGACAGGTAACCTGTCCAGGATGTACCCCTGCCTCTTACCCTATGTAAACTCCAGCAATCCCCTGCGACCTCGAATTAGAGAATAAGCGGGTTCGCAGACGAATGAATGAATGAATGCTACTAATTTAAAAACAGATCTATGGGGCCCCCAAAATGGATGGGATCCTACATTTATCCTAACTCCCCCCTTAGTGGCAGCCCTGCTTTAATACCACCAGGTTTGTTACTGCAGAAGATTAAATCTTGCCAATCATGAATAAAATCCTCAATACTTATATCTGAGACCAAAATAGCCCAGAGATGGACTGGCGGGGGTGTGCCTCTCGCCCTAGCTGTGCTGGGATAGGAGCAGCAGATCCCGGATTCGGGAATGAGCGGGTAAGAAGATGAATGAATGAAGGAATGAGACCAAAATACATGGACTGTTCCGTTACCAACGTCCAGTGACCACCAGATGTGAAGTCACTGTCTAGGTTATGCCTAGTGATGCTTCTTAGTCTTGTGACCTCCAACACCCACCAGAATAGACACCACAGTAATGGACGCCAAAAATAGTGGATGGAGTAAATCCCCAACTACACTTGATTTGAAAACCAACACAACCAACACAGACACAGACACAGACACAGAAATACATACGCACACGCACACGCACACGTACACACACACACGCACACACACACACACACATACACACATACACATACACACACACGCACACGCACACGCACACGTACACACACATACACATACACACACACACACACACCAAAAAACTCATTGCATGCAAACACACCCAAGTGTAAACAGTCTGGTGCTCAGAAAAACCTCAAAGCGTTAAAATGCCCTTTGGAGTCTTTTTTCTAATCAGCAAGTAAAACACATTTGTTCGATATGTTCTTATCGTTAATGCGTGTGTTGGGAAAGTTCTGGAAATGGTTTCCTGGAAAAGGAAGTGAACTCCTGCAAAAATAATACAACGGTCATTTGTTTATTAAGAAGCAAACATTGTACTCAAAGTAATAGGGGGAAAAGTTCTCCAGAGAACACGGATACACCCACGTTGGTTCCAGGCTGGTCAAAGGAGGGGGCTGGGGGGCAACACTGAGAGGAAAAAAAACCTTACGGAGACAAGGATCGTGAGCTTCAGAGACCCACTTTGAAGGGGCGATTGTGTTTTCTTTAGCGCAGAAGCTAACAATGCTTTCAGCACTTCTGGCAGTTGACAAGTTAAAGAAATCTCAGCGGTTTATGTAAGTGTTCCAACAAAGAACTTTATTTATTTTATTTTTTTTGGTGGCCTTTCTTGCATTTCAAAAGACAACAACTGAGAAATGTATAGAAAAAAAAATAATAATAAAAAAGACTTGGTTCAGGGATGAGTCAGATGCTGGTATATTGTAGGTTCATTGCAGAGTTTGTTTGATGTAATAATACTACAGATGGCAGACAATATGGTTTTATATTAAAAGCACAGAAATGGTCTATTTTCTCCGTAGAAAATGCGCTAATGGCACATACCATCACACTAATGACTAAAAGTGACCTTTTTTTTTTTTTTTTTTGGCCTACCAGCTTTACAAACAAATAACAATTGCTTCATATTTGACTATGTGTTGCTGGAATTTATTAAATATATTAAAGAGCGAATAATGAACGTAGCCCTGTGTTTATTACATTATAAATATTATTGTACAGATTTTCTGTTAACGTTTGTGGAAAAACAAAAAAAACTCCATACAGAGGAGATAGGAAGAATGATATAATATCCATTCACTCACTCATTCATTCATTCCATTCACATGGCTGAGAAAAAAAGTTCCACATACAAAAAGCCGGAATGGCCCTAGGTCACTCTCACTCAAAAAGAATAATCAATTTGCTTCATGGCACCAGGTCACGGATAGCTGTGTGAAAGAAAAAGAGGTGGGAATTTTAAGGGCCAAATAGTTCCACTTAACTAAAGAGTTTCACCTGGCCTAAAGGAAAACAGAAAAGCGTTTCATCTTCTTTTCTCCCTCGAGCCGAAAACAAGGAAATGACCATGTAAAACATGTAGCTCAGGGGTGTATTCTCAGAATCAGCAATCTCCCACAGCTGGGTCCTTGAGCAAGACCTTTAACCCTTAACTGTTCAGTTACATAAAAAATGTAAGTAACCCTAGATAATAGTGTTGGCCAGCAATGAACATGCGGTGATCCTTTAAAAAATAATGGGTGCCATTTAAGAATCTCCACCACTATGGTTTGGGGTCACAAGGTCTGCTGGAACCTAGGTCTCCCTGGACAGGTTGCCAGTCCATCACAGGGCCACTACTACACACACTCCCACTCACTCCAATGGCTGATTTAGAATAATCAATCAACCTAATGTACATGTTTTTGGACACTGGAAGTACCCAGAGAAAAGTGCGGAGAGAACTGGAAAAAGACTCGAGAATCAACCCCAGGACCTTCTTTCTGTGAGTTGACCGTGTCCACCATTACACCACCGTTCCAACCCACTACGGTTTAGAAAAGTAAATTTGATGTGGGTCTATCAGGCCACCAAAACTTAACACTGTCTCTTATTAAAAGTCAGAATCAATAGCACAAAAGCTCAAATACCCAAAGAGGCAGACAAAAGCTGGACCAGGCAACCAATGAAACATTACCACTTGTTCATTACAGCAACACAGTCATTCTGGTACCGGAGGGAAAGAGGACACTAAAACATGGATCACAGTGTCTGTTCAGCTTACATTCACAGGATCGACAGGCGACGCCATCAAGGAGTTTTGGTTGGGGTAAATGTTTATTGGTTTCTTAAAGCATGCCCTTAAAACCGCTGGCGATCAGTAATATCTTCACGCTGTGAAACACAAACAGCCACATAACAAAAGTTCAGTGACACCGCTGGGATGTTCTCCACTTTCAAGGCATGCCCTGCATTTCCCAAAGCTTTCAAACAGCAACTAATTATGTTGCGTGTAAGCCATCAGATCGGGACAGCGAGATATCCTGAGACTTGCCGGTAATTAAAAGCAATTAATTTTGACATCCTACCAAAAAAAAATAAATAAATAATTTATCCCACAAGGTGATATTAGTTATGAAAGAAGAATACACTAATAGATTCCTTTTTTTTTTTTTCAGCCTGCAATAAACCCCAACAAATCCTTCTCTTCTCGCTGTGGTGCAGTTTGCTTTAACAATACTGGGATGTTAAGCATATTGTTGTTCTTTCTGCTGATCCTCTGACCAACATCACCCTCCCTCCTCACCTCTCGAGTTTTCTGTTTTCTTTTCCTCTATTCCTCTTTTTTTACTCAGCCTCCAGCAACGGGTCTTCTTTTGTGTGTTTTCACTGGAGATATTGCATCAGATGTGTGCTCTAGCAGTTGCCTGAATTGCGCTCGAAAGCATCCGTGAGTTTGTGTGTGTGTGTGTGTGTGTGTGTGTGTGTGTGTGTGTGTGTGCGTTGAGATTTCAGCCTGGGCGGCCTTTGACCTGATGATCCAAGGGCATTACTAAATCTCAGGGTGGTGAAAATAAAAATAAAAAGTTGCCTTGAATAGTCAAGATTGGCTCCAAATGGTTGGATGGGCTGCGGTAGCCATGAGCACCTGTACAGGAAGAAAGTCAGATCCACACCTGTGATGAGGTCATATACAGGCCGCATCACCGTTGGAGATTGAAACAGATGTACGTTGTGAAACACCTGCTGGTGAAACACTCATCCTCACATCAGTTACCGGATCCGAATGCTCTGCTGTTTAACACATCTGCATTCAAGCGATTCGATGGAACAGCACTGTCGCAATAAACTACCCATTTGTTACCATCATTAAAAGTTATGACTGTTATTATTGAGTCTACCAGGGTGTCTTGCAGTACATTTTAGGAATGCTTTGAGCAGCAAGGACTCAGCAGGTGTAAGTGGATGAAGACGAATGTCTGAAAGTGACCTGGCGAAATGCCGAGAGCTTCACGCTATGGACACGCCGTCAACGTCGCGGCCATCCATCACGCTGCAGCTGTCAACAGCTCAGGCGAGTCCTTCATTATCAGCCTTTGCAGGAGTATCGCTATATCCCTACAACCCCGACTCCATTAACACATCTACACATGCAGGATTCAAAATGGCCACTCAGGCCAGGGAGCTGAATGACTTCTGTGATTATATTTTTTCCACGGACTTTTATTACAAAATACATTACAGCAAAGTTTAGAGAAAATGTTGGACTGTGTGTACTTTATGAGTCTTATCATTTACTGCAATTATTATCTGCAGACTGCACGCCTACACTGTCTGCACTTTAGAAGACACCTGGTCTATAACGCAAATGTATTCAATAGGGCATGCGTCAAGACGTTTCTGATAATCAGATAATGGCTTTGAAAATAGCTTGTCTGGTCGCACTGGTGAAAGACCCAAGCGTTTGTACCCCGTTCTGCTCATCAAAATTGTTTCTGCACTATCTCTGGCCCTTGGCTTTGGCTTGGTTCCACCGCTTCGTTTTTGAAATTCCTGATGCCGCATTTGGCACCGAACCTGGTAAATCCAAGACTCTTCAAAAGATGACAAGAATGGCAAAAACTTACAGCCAGTAAGTAGATTTATTAAAATGATAAATTTGTATGGATGCTGTTGAAATGCTATAGTTCTATTGTTGCACGTGAGTCACAAATTGCAGAGGTGATAAGCCTGGTGCAGCTCAGCACAAAGGCTTTAGAAATCTGTTCTGTGCCGAAACAGACATTACAACACATGCTAAAGTAATTGGGCTTTGCGATTAGCATTTGAATGCCACCGCAATTGGGCAGAGGGTAAAGAGAGCCAGAGAGATAGAGGCGGAGAAACAACAAGAAACGAAGCATCAGAGACGAAAGAGAACTGAAAGAAATTTCAGGCTGGAAGACAAAAAATTAGGAAGGGATAAGAAAGAAGATGGAAGACGACGAATCGTCTGCGTGATCTGATTAAAGATGAGCTCTGGTTGGTTGGGAGCTACAAATAAAGGACAAAGCTAAAATTGAAGTTTAATTTAACTAGTTGACCTGTCCTGCGGTAAAAGCCGCAGATCCTGCACCAGGGGACTCTCAACTCTCAATCGGCTCATCCTTCTTTCATTTCATGCTCTTTTATTTAACATATATAATTTGTCTTTTATACAAATTGTCTGGTTAGCCACAAAACCACCCAAGCTAATGGTACATATAAGAGTCATGCATAAGGTAGACCATTCCCATGTCCCCACCCCCTCACAATGGGAGGCCAACGTCATTCGAATACAGTTCCTTGGCAGGGTAAACAAAACAGGAAATATCTCAGCATGCTGACTGAAGCAGCTGTTAACTGGGGAACACAGGAAAGAGTGTCCCGTTTGGTCACCTGCACTGTCACAATCACTCATTCTCTCCATTAATCAAAGAGCACACACCTGCCGTCAGCATCCCTCCTCTCACTTAGCCCGGGATAACGGTGTCATGAATAAGCGAGAATGTTTTTGTCCTCCCATGCTGTTTCTCCTTTGGCTTTTTTTTTCTCCTCATATCCTTCTCCTTCCATGCTTCATCTTGTTCTCTCTCAGCCTCCCTGCATGTCCCTCCAGCTTTCAGGAGACAATGATAAACGTGCTGTCACATCTTTCTTTAAGGAGAAAAAGCGTTGAGAGATAGAGGGAGTGATACATAGAGAATAAACAGAACAGATGAAAGGAGAAACGATGCTTCAGTAGGATGACTCTGAGGGGGAACTTGCTGTACAGCTGTCCGGATGCTGTCAGCATGCCCTTGTTACCCTAAGTGGCCATGTTTTTCCGAGTAGAAAACTGATGAATGCAGGCAGAGGTCAGAGCCACGGCAGAAGGACTGAGCGCCAGGAAAAAATCCCAGCCAATCCCAGAATCAATCAGTGCCAGGACCTGCCCCTTGAGGGAATACAAAAGCCTTGCACCTGTGTCCTCTGAGGAACATTTGCACTGCAGAGCCCAGGCACGTGCAGCCTAATCAGCCTGAATACTCACCTGGCCTACACCTGAGGGAATCTTTCTGTCTCGCTCTCTCTCTCTCTCTCTCTCTCTCTCTCTTTTTCGCCCAAGTCTCTTTTGCCGAGCACCTACCTGTGGGACTCTCTTACTCCTCCGTTCTTTGCAGAGCACCTGGGGGGATTTCTCTTTTCTACTTCCCCCTCGCTCGACACAGGCCCTTTCATTGATTTCCAAAACACGTTTCGGACGACAAAGCCCCCGAGTCACCAGCACACAATGCACAGCCCGAGGATTGATGGAAGCCCATTCAGCACTTGGACAAACTGATTATCTCTCTAGGGGCTTAAGTGCAGATCGATTACAGGGTATACAAAATAAGAAATAAAAGGTAAAGTGAGAACAAGAGATAAAACCATAGAAAGGGAAACATGCAGAGTGAAAGTTTTCTCACTTTGAGATGCAACATGAAACAATTTACTTATACTGGCTTGTATCTGTTAACAGTATTTCTGAATTGATTACAAAATCATTCTTAAAAAATGAGAAGATAAACGTAACAGACATTTTAATTGATTTTATTGGGATCCTGGGATATCTTATCTTATAGAATAAAAGCAGCTGTGGCATTTTCCTGGTTTGTCCAATCATTTCCAGGTCATCCGTGTCATTTCAATGAGACGGAGTTCAAGACATCATAATTTCGAGTAGGATTTTTGATCTTATCCTTAAAATGTTTATAGTTTACGTTTACAGTAACAGTAACAGACCTTCAGTACCGTGAGGAGAAACAAGGATAGTGCAGAATCCAAAGTTGCATCCAGATACAAATGGAATACCAACCAACGGATTGAGGAACCAGGACAGAACCGACTGATTCAGTACTAATGCAAAAACACCAAGGAAGTCAATGTTCTCCAGAATATTCCCGTAACTCTGCTCAGCAGCACTTTACTCTCAGTTAGAATATACGGTTTAGGAGCTTTTACCTGCTCTTACAGCCAGAAGTCCATCCTATCCAGATTCTCTTCCACAACCTAACAACAAATGCTTTTGTAAAAGATCTAGTGTATATTTTGGCACTTTTATTTTCTGCACACTACCCATCTCTCTGTGCAGCTGGCTACACATCTGGAAAAAGCGTTCGACTTCCAGTAATATTTGTCAGGGGAAGAATAAACAGTCCTTATATCACTATGACAACCATCTGTTGCTTTGACAGCGTTCATGTAATGCCAATGGATTCTTTGACAAGTGTGACAGCCATCTTTTTCCAGTTGATAGAACCACAACTGCTTCAGGACTTTGACACCAGTCTTAGACAAGCCAGGGTAGTCGTGAAGAGCGTCTTTATTTTTGTATCCAACACTGGAATTGTTGCACAGGCGAAACCGACAGTACGTTTCGTAAGTTTGGTGACTTTCTAATCACGCGCAGAATTTCTCTTTTTTCCGATTTGAGGGTGTATAAAGTCCTAGAAAAGGGGCACTGAATCGTGACTGAAGAGGTTATTGAAAAGGTAGACAAGTGAATGGAATAATGTCAGCAGTGCAGGGTTGTGCTTATAGCAAATGAGACAGGAATGAGATATTGGAAGTCTATAAACTGATTATGTCCAACAGGAAAGGGAAAAAAATGGGTGGTGGTGTCAAACAGAAGTGGTCATGTTAAACAAGAATAAGGAGTTTACTCAAGCATGTTTCGAACCTGAAGGATGTTCGAGGTGAATCAATAAAAAGAGCAACGAGCCTCACTATTAGCACTGCCCAAATCCATTCCATTCAGTTCCCTTCCATTTTATACGGAGAGTACTTTTAACAAACGGACTAGATTCACAGAAGTTTTAGACTTAATTGTGAAATCTGATTAAGGATGTCCCAGATAAGCAAGCCTGGACCGACTATGGCAAGGAAAAAAAAAAAACCTTTGAGGAACCAGAGGGAAACCATTCTCATTTGGGTCAAAAGAGAATGTGTAATTATGAATGATGTCCTGTTTTACAGTCAAATAGCGTAAAAGAGCAGCACCAAATGTCAAACATCTCCATGCCGTCTTCTCATTGAACATCTGAAAAATGAAGGTCATTTTTTGATGGAGTGGAATCCAGCTGGAGCTGGTACATCTTTAGATGCCCTTGGATCCTCGAAGGGTTGGCAATCTTTTTTTTTTTTTTTTACATCTTCAGCTGAAGCTGGTACAAGTCTAGACATCCATACCTGCTTTCTTTTCTTGTCTTGTCTTAGTCTATTAACTTCAAGACATGTAAGAATGTCCTTCATAGGGTAATTGAGAGCAAGGAACAGTTAGGAAGTGTCACTGGGCAAAGTTCACCAGCCGGGTTATACTGTGGAGGACAAGAGCTTTTGCTTACACAGCAACTTGTAATTGCTCTTAGCTTCATTTGTTGTCTATCAAGCGTCCCTGTTATGTCCTTTTATGAAACTGATATTTGCGATAAACATTTACAGAATTTGCCAGACGCGCCTATCCAGAGCTACGTACATAGGCTTTCTCTTTTACAACTGAGCTACTAACGGTTAAGGGCCCAAAGTGGTTGCTTGGTGGAGGTAGGAATCGAACCCCGGTCTTTCTGGTATTAGTACAAAACCTTCACCACTAGAGACCAGCACAACATCTAATGGGGAAAGATGGTGGAAGCCGTTGTTCCTGAACATTCTGCCTTTACTAAATTAGCTAAATTACACAGGACTCCTTCGAATCTAATGAGATAATCTAAACTGAACTCAAGGCGCATACAGGTACTACCCAAACCTAATGATGTAATCTAAAGTAATTTAAAGACATAAGGGTAGTACTCTCTCTCTCTCTCTCTCTCTCTCTCTCTCTCTCTCTCTCTCTCAAAGACACTCTCAAATATATTACTTAAATAACATTACTGTCCATTAGTTTCTTTAGCTGTATTGCCAAAGGTTGGCAAAATAATGACACTATGTGCATATTCACTTATTCACACATCCCAACACACACAAACCCTATGGTCTCCCATGGCCTGACCGGTGCTCCATTTGGGCCCGGGAGCCCTATCTGGTGTTTCTAGCCCTGTTAAAATTAGGCTTGGGACTTCACAGTGCACGCCTCAGAGCCCCAATTAAAACTCTGCCATCAACCTAGAAAAGGAGGTGCTGTGTTCGAGGCAGACGTGTCCCTGAAGAACGTGGACTGAAAAAGAGGCGCAGTGAAACCATTAGCTTCTGGAGGCTTCAAAGAACGAGATAGAGTCTGGATCTTTTTTTTAGGTTTTTTTTTTTTGCTTAATGTCGAATGGAATAGGGGTATAATTGGTGAGAGATAAATAGATGAAATATAAAGGATTAGAAATGTGGAAAAAGAGAGCGAGAGAGAGAGAGAGAGAGAGAGAGAGAGAGAGAGACCCTTCAGGAATTTACCGTATTTCCAAGCTGTTTATTACAAATAAAAGAACATTTCTTTCAATGCAGTAATTATTATTGGTCTTGCCTGGGAATAAGCAAGTATCTAGTCATTAAAACTTCTCTACTCGTTCCCCCCCCCCCCCTCTGATACAGTAGAAGAACAACAGGAGCCCATATGGCAAAAAAATAACGTATTAGAAAAATAAATAACATGTGGTTGCACACTGGAGGCAGTGCATTGATTAGCACTCAGCTTGCAGTAGCAGTATCGACAGGAGATTCTTCTTCCATTGTTTTTTTTTTTGTCTTCCATTCTTTCTTATAAGTTATGATCCAATTCTTTGCTGGAGTCAGATTTAGATAGAGAAAACAATAAAAATATTGATAAGAGAAATGCGTAAAAGAGGATGATTTTTGTGGGAAACAAGGTGAAGAAGGGAAGAAGAAAAAAAAAAAAACAGCCGCAGAAGAAATAGAGAAACGAGAAGAGACATGCCACTCCGTTGTATTTCTCCATCATTTTTCATAGAAGCAGAATTCTCTCCAGTTTCTCTCTCTCTCTCTCTCTCTCTCTCTCTCTCTCTCTCTCTCTCTAACTGACGAAGCGCTCTCTGGGTCGCTTCGACTAATACACTCGAGGAGTTGCCTAGAAACATTCATTTCGCTTCCCCCACCTCTCTGATTTATCCAGCTGACTACCTAATCATGTTGCCGAAGGGTGCCATAAGCCTCCCTGTGCAGCACAGGGCTCGTCCAGAGGTGCACGTATGAACGCAAGAACAGCTTAATATCATAACTGCTTGCACCCACTGACAGACAGCTTAAAATCTTTTGCTTACATTTAACCTATTTGTTACAGCGAATCTTTATTAGCCATCATCTGTCGAAATGGGCTGGGATCTCATTATCATTAGTTTAAGTAATGTTCTTTCTATTGCCTGATTTTGCATTTAGTATAGATAGATAGATAGATAGATAGATAGACAGACAGATAGATAGATAGATAGATAGATAGATAGATAGATAGATAGA
>JAOTRA010000001.1:2174352-2187388 GCA_026260255.1 Pseudolaguvia tuberculata | reverse complement strand
CACACACACACACACACACACACACACACACACACACACACACACACACACACACACACACACACACACACTTATTTAAATGCTCGGGTAGTCAGGTCTAAACTCAGAGTTGAGCTCAGGATACATCATGTGGACGGTGTGGATTGGACTGTTGGGGTGTGTGTGTGTGTATGTTAATGCACAACTGTACAGCAAGCTTCCTGCTCAGGTTCTTCTTCATGATGGAGATGATGAGACGACTGAACAGGTAAGATTTTAATTGCACTAAAATATGTGTGTGTCTTGTTTGGTCTTAATATCCGGTTTAAAACTATATTTTAGAAATATATGTATGTATTCCTGTCTGTAAATGATCCCCCCCCCTTTCCTTCCTCTCCAAAAAACTATTTCCATGTATATGGGATGAGGATCTCCGTCAACTGCGTATATCTGCTGAGTGAGAAGATGCCAAGAATGTGAAAAATATAAAACTTGTTATTATTAAGAGCTACAAATATTAAATGAGTAATATAAAATATTTACATACAAATTTGCTACAATGATCAAATGGTAAATTTATGAGATGAATTTTATTATAATTCAACATGAGTCATTAGGTCATTGGGTCATTATGTCATTTAACACTGAAATGCTTTTATATTTCCTGCTGAAGTTCAGTCCAATGAAAGAATCCGAAATCCAGATGCAGAACATGAAGATGGACTGCAAGGTGATGTCTCGATTTGCTCACATGGTCATGACGTCTACGGCTTTAAACAAGGCCAACGTCTCGCAGGAAGTCTTCTTCGAGGTGGAGTTACCCAAGAAGGCCTTCATCACCAACTTTAGCATGTCAGTCCTGGTTTGCTTTTGCTAACCATAAAATCTGCTCCTAATAAATGAATCATTAGTCATAATGAAAGTGACTCACGAATCAACAGTAGAGAGCATTGTTTCCAATCCAACCCATATGACCAAACGGGCCAGGATATTTAAGTGCTATAAATATATGCAGATGTTTCTAATAGTTACGATGTGTTTTTTAGAGAAACAGATGAAAAGACATATGTAGGCGTGGTTAAAGGAAAAGAGAAAGCTAAGAAGGAGTATGAATCGGCTGTGTCTTCTGGACATACGGCTGGACTGGTAAAGTAAGTACAACACATGGTATTCTAATCCTTTTCACTAGTGAAATTATTAAGATCTGGTTCTGACTGATATCGAGAGAAATTATTACCAGAATCTGATTAATATAAAGTCACTGATTTCAGATTTCTTAATAAGAATCTCATAAGCAAGTTTAAAAGTTCGGTGCTGTACAAAAACATTGGTGAAATTGGTTAAAAAAAAAAAGAAAAGAAAAAGAAAAAAATTGCTCGGACTGAGTACTGAGCTGTGTGGGACATCAGTGAAAAATCCGCATAGATGAAACGTAATGAAAAAAGTAGAAGAAGTGGATGACATCTGACTACATTGCACCATCTCCTCTCAAGAGCTTCGGGCCGAAAGATGGAGAAGTTCTCCGTTTCAGTGAACATTGCAGCCAACAGCAGTGTCACATTTACACTAACGTATGAAGAGCTTCTTCAGCGCCGACTTGGCAAATATGAGCTTATGATCCGAGTCAAACCCAAACAGCTGGTCCAGAACTTTGAGGTGGAGTATTAACACGTGTGTTCTTTCTTTTCTTTGCTGAAATGTATTCCTGACTTATTATGTACAAACTCTCACCCACAGATTGTTGCTGATATTTTTGAGCCTCAGGGAATCACTTTTTTGGACACCAACGTCACGTTCCTTACCAATGATCTGTTCCCTTTAGTGGAGAAAACAGTCACTGATAAAAAGGTTGGTGTCCAGTTGGGTCTACCTTGGGACAGGGGTATGACATGCGAGTTCTGTCAGTCCAATCAGAACGCAGCATGTTTTGTGCAGAGGGGCATTGTCGTGCAGAAACAGTGTTTGGCTCAACAGGACAGCATATAGAGACTTTCTGTTATGTGGGAAGTGGTAGTCTAGTGGTTTAGGTGTTGGACTAATACCAGAAAGACCAGGGTTCGAATCCCACCTCCACCAAGCAACCACTGTGGGCCCTTGAGCAAGGCCCTTAACCCACAATTGCTCAGTTGTAAACAAGAGAGCAAATGTAAGTCGCTCTGGATAAGAGCGTCTGCCAACCTGTAACCTTTAACCTGTGCATACTTACATTTTTTATAAATGTAATTAAAGTCACTTCTTTTGTGATTCTCTTTCCAGGCTCATGTTTTTTTCTCTCCAACTTTGGAGCAGCAGAGAAAATGTCCTGGCTGTGATAGTACAATGATAGACGGGGATTTCATCATCACATACGATGTGAATCGAGAACATGATTTGGGTGATATTCAGGTTTCTAGTATTTTTCCATCTCAGTTAGACCATTTTAGCATCACATTTTGTTAGTGTTTCTAATTTTCTTGCTGTATTTGGGTTTCAGATGGTAAACGGTTATTTCGTTCACTTTTTTGCTCCAAGTGAGTTGAAACAGTTACCAAAGAACGTGGTGTTTGTGATTGACAGGAGCGGCTCAATGACGGGGAAGAAAATGACACAGGTTAACAAAAACCCTTGAAAGTCAATAGTTAATCAATTATGCAGGATTAGTATGTATCAGTATTTTTCTGTTCACGTTTGTAGACTCGAGAGGCACTATTGACCATTTTAGATGACCTCTATGAAGAAGATCACTTTGGGCTGGTCATCTTCGATGATGTCATTGAATCCTGGAAACCGACATTACACAAAGCTACAAAAGAAAATGTAAAGGAAGCAAAGAAATATGTCAGAAGCATTACAGCAAGACTCAGTAAGTATTATTTAAAAAAAAAAAAAAAAAACATTTATGGTGCGATTGTAACGGCTCTTATCTGCGTTGTGTGTAATAATTGAGACAACCAACAATATTTCGCGCGTCAGGTGGACTATTTAATTCTGACAAAACACATGTAAATGAAGTGATTCACAGTTTCACAGTTTCAGCGTTCTTAGCGTCCACAACGACACTCTTTGCAAAAATTACTGATAAAACCGGAAGGAGTTTCCAATATGCCACCAGCCAATGAACAGAGAGTAAGGCTCTAGCCCAATTAAAGGATCGTACACATGCAGAACCCAAAGCAAGTGGAAACACCTTGTTTTAAACGATGGCGTAGTGATTAGCACGGTCAACTCACAGCAAGAAAATCCCGAGTTGGATTTCCAGGTTGGGTGTCTTTTTGTGCGAAATTTGCATTGCATGCATGTGTGTCTTGCTTGCATGTGTTTCCTTCGGGTACTATGGTTTCCTCCCACAGTCCAAAACCATTAGGTTGATTGGGGAGTCTAAACCTGTCCAGGGTCTACCCCTGCCTCTTGCCCTATGTAAACTGGGATAAGGCTTCAGCAGACAACTGTGATTCCAAATTAGGGAATAATCGGGTTAAAGGATAAAAACAACATTTATTTGCGATTTCAAATTTATTATTATTATTTTTTTTATAGAATAAAGACGTACCAAGCTGTGCAAATGTTTTGTATGTTATTTGTTTTTTGATAAGTGACCGATATCAATGGAGCTGTGTTACATGCTGTTGACATGCTGACTACATCCAAGAAAAACAACTTCCTGCCAGACAACAGCCCTTCCATGATTATCCTACTGACGGATGGAGACCCGACTACCGGTATGTCTAATCTACAGGCTTAATATTGAAATAAAATGTGTATAAAATTAAGGAATGCTTGCCGCCACTAGAGGAATTGAATTGTCACCTTTCCACCAATCAGAGTAAGCTGCGGATTTGTCGGGTTGAAAAGCCACAACTAAATGCTTTCCATTTCCATTTGCGCCACATCCCATCACGATATCATGACAGCATGATGTCATTCAAATCTCCAGGCTAGAACACAGTTGCCTGATAAAGCCTGATATTTTTACTAAGATATGAACCAACGCTAGGATTAAAAACTGAAAGCCTTAAATGGAGAACATAATTTTTGGCCCATAATACAGCTTGAATTGTCATAAATATACCCAAATATGCCCTGCTAAGGTTTTAGGCTCTACAACAACACCAAACTCTACCAATATTTTGTTCCAATCAGGTGAGACAAATACATCTGTGATCCTAGACAATGTCCGTAATAGTACCATGGACAACATAAGCCTTTTCTGTTTGGGTTTTGGCTATGATGTACACTATGGTTTTCTGGAGCTGATGGCCAACCAGAACAACGGTTTTGCTCGGCGAATCTACGAAGCATCAGATGCTGCGCTGCAATTAAAGGTAATTGTTTTTGCCTTTGGGGATGAGTATGTTCGTTCTAGGACTAGATTAGCAGAACTGCTTATACAGTAGCTGACTGTATACGTTTATTTCCAAGGGTTTCTATGAAGAGGTGGCGGTACCGCTGCTCTTAGAAGTGAATCTGCATTATCTGGACAGTATGGAGAATTTCCTGACTACCACCCACTTTCGACAACACTTTGGCGGCTCGGAGATTGTAGTCGCTGGTCGACTGAACGACTCTCAAGCAGACGAGATTCACGTTGTGGTGTCGGCCCAAATGGTAAGACAATTCGACTCAAAAGGTCTGGTTAAGAGAAAACGGCTGTTTACAATAACAAAGATCTGAGATGCGATTTTTGATTGACTGATTTTTGTTTGTATTTAGCTGGAGGATCCTTTTGTGGTCCAGGGCCAGGTTCATGCGGAGGAATGGGTTGTCATGTTCCCCGAGCAAAAGTACATCTTTGGAGACTTCACAGAGCGTCTCTGGGCATATTTGACCATCCAACAGCTTTTGAACCAACAGTATGTTGTTCTGCCACTACGGAAAGATTCGGAACTATTTTCTCCAAGAAAAGCATAGCCGTTCGAGAACCCTAACATGTTTATAGCATATTGGAAGTTACAAAATTCATGATAACAAAAACGTCTCTGTGCTCCGATAGAGACAAATGTTTAGCTGAAGAATGTGCGAATGTCACTACTGAAGCACTGGACCTCTCTCTCAAGTACAATTTCGTCACCCCGCTCACCTCCATGGTGGTCACTAAGCCAGAAACAAACACCACATCGGAAGATCTGTTAGTCGCTGACAAACTGACAGAAGGTACGAATAAAATGTTCCAATACAACAGTCGAGTTATGAGTACAATTATGAGCAAAGATACTGCTCATTATATTTATTAACCATCTGAAGCAAAAGATCAGTCAGAACTACAGCTAAATAGCATCATATTTGTTCTTTACAGACGAACGAATAGACTTTGCAGCACCAGGTAACTTTCTTCATCGATAATGTAGATTTATATATAAAGGCAAATTGTCAACTTTAACCAACTTCATATTTCTACTTCTAGACTCCGGCCCTGTGGGATATAGAGGACCGATGTCCTTAAGCACTTCATATATAGGTGGTGCTGGGCTCAGAGCTAATCTATTTGGTAACTATTAGCTATAACCTATTAGTATTAAACAATTGCATAGTAACAAAAACTATCATGTTTTGCTAGCTAATCAAGTTATGGCAGTTGATGGAGATCCACACTTTATTATTGAGTTGCCCGAGCAGAATGATGCCCTGTGCTTCAATTCTGATGATAAACCAGGTACCGTCTTCAACTTGGTCAAAGATCCAGCCGTAGGTATGTGTTAACTGTTACATTGGGGTGTTTTGGGGCTTTCTATATAGAACCCGTTTTTTTTCCACTGATTTTTATTTTAATTATAAATCCACAGGTTTGCTGGTAAATGGGAAAACCATTGGAGACAAGAAAGTAGAACCTGGCAGGAAGCAGCACACTTATTTTGGTCAATTTGGTATCGTTCATGAGAAGTTTAGAATAAAATTAATGGTGACAACCCAAAAGATCATTGTGTCAGAGCAGGGCAGGCAAAAGCACCTTCAATGGTCACAAACATCTCATGTCAAGGGTGTAAAGTAAGTGAACTCTTCACAGATAATAGAATGTAGTCCATCAGTCCAGAAATCTTGATTATCATTTTCTTTTCTCCAGCATGGACCTTGAACTGTCCAAGGATCACAGTCTCACGGTGACCCTGAAGAACACACTGAAGTTTATCATCATGTTACACAAAGTGTGGAAGATGCATCCTTATCACCAAGACTACCTGGGATTTTATACCACGGACAGCCGCAATCTTTCACAAAGTGTCCATGGTCTCCTTGGTAATACCAAATATCAACAGATAGATGCGCAGTGGGCTAGTGGTTAGCATGTTTACCTCACAACAAGAAGAGTGTTGGGTTTTTCCGGGTACTCCAGTTTCCTCCCACAGTCCAAACACATGTCATTAGCTTGATTGCTGATTCTAAATTACCCAAAGGAGTAATTGTGCGTGTGTGTGTGTGTGGTTGTTGTGTGGCCCTGCATTGAACTGCCAACCTGTCCAGGGTGGTACCCCTGACTCTTGCCCTATGTGCACTGGCATAGGCTCCAGCAGACCCCTGTGACCCCAAATTATGGAATACGCAATTCAAAATAAGATCTTAGTACACAGAACTGACTAAAAAAATACTTAGCATTGAACTATAGCTTCCTAGTATCTTTTATCTCATTTCATCTCATTTTCTGACCGCTTATCCGGGACGGGTCGCGGGGGCAGCAGTCCAAGCAGGGATTCCCAGACATCCCTCTCCCCAGACACTTCCTCTAGCTTTTTTAGGAGAACACCGAGGCTTCCCGTGCCAGCCGAGAGACATAGTCCCTCCAGCGAGTCCTTTGTCTTCCTCTGGGCCTCCTCCCGGTGGTACATGCCCGAAGCACATCTCTTGGGAAGCGTCCGGGAGGCATCCATGACAGATGCCCGAATTACCTCAGCTGGCTTCTCTTGATGCGGAGGAGCAGTGGCTCTACTCTGAGCTCCTCCAGGATGACCGAGCTCCTCACCCTATCTATAAGGGAGTGCCCAGCCACCCTGCAGAGGAAACTCATTTCAGCCGCCTGTAGCCGGGATCTTATCCTTTCGGTCATGACCCAAAGCTCATGACCATAGGTGAGAGTAGGAGCGTTGATTGATTGGTAAATCGATAGCATTGCTTTACAGCTCAGCTCTTTCTTTACCACGACTGATCGGTACATCGACCGCATTACTGCAGAAGATGCACCAATCCTCCTGTCAATCTCTCGCTCCATTCTTCCCTCACTCATAAACAAGATCCCGAGATACTTAAAACCCAAACCTAGGTTTTTGCCTCTGCAACCACTTGTGCTGCCGTCCGTTTGTCCTGCCAGTAACCTTCAGCTGTTTCAGGGGTCCCACAAGCCAACCAGGCTCAATAAGACTCCTTTTTCATCCTGATGGCATCCCTTTCTTCCGGCTTCCACAACCGGGTTTGGTGGTTGCCGCCTCGACAGGCACCAGAGACCTTAAGACCACAGCTCAAGGCAGCTGCATTAACAATGGAGCTGGAGAATATGGTACACTCAGACTCAGTATCTCCAGCCTCCCTCGGTAACCAGTCGTAGCTCTGCCGGAGGTGAGAGTTGAAGTTCCTTCTAACAGGGGACCCTGCCAGACATTCCCAGCAGACCCTCACAATACGTTTTGGCCAGCCAAGCCTGTCCAGCTTCCTCACCCGCCATCGGATCCAACTCACCACCAGATGATGATCAGTTGACAGCTCCGCCCCTCTCTTTACCCGAGTGTTCAAGACATATGGCCGGAGATCAGATGATACAACTACAAAGTCGATCATTGACCTCCAACCTAGGGTGTCCTGGTGCCATGTGCACTGATGGACACTCTTATGCTCAAACATGGTGTCCGTTATGGACAAACTGTGACTAGCACAGAAGTCCAACAACAAACCACCACTCGAGTTCAGATTGGGGGGGCCGTTCCTCCCAATTACTGCCCTCCAGGTATCACTGTCATTGCCCACGTGAGCGTTGAAGTCTCCCAGTAGAACGACATAGTTCCCAGTCGGAGTACTTTCCAGCAATCCTTCTATAGACCCTAAGAAGGCCGGGTATTCTGCACTGCTGTTTGGCCCATAGGCACAAACAACAGTGAGAAACCAATCCACAACCCAAAGGCGCAGGGAAGCAACTCTCTCGTTCACTGGGGTGAACATGCCGGCTAAGCTGGGGAGCTAGGAGCCTGCCCACACCAGCCCGCCACCTCTCACCGTGGGCAACTGCAGAGTAGTGAAGAGTCCAGCCTCTCTCAAGAAGTTGGGTTCCAGAGCCCAAACTGTGCATGGAAGCAAGCCCAACTATATCCAGTTGGTACCTTTCTACCTCCCGCACAAGCTCAGGCTCTTTCCCTCCCAGCGAGGTAACATTCCATGTCCCTAGAGGCAAATTCCGTGTCCGGGGATTGGGTCGCCAGGGACCCCATCTTCGACCGTCACCCAATCCACAATGCACCGGCCCCTTACGGTCCCTCCAGCGGGTGGTGAGTCCACAGGAGGTAGTATCTTATGTCCAATTTAATAAAAGAAAACCTGTGGAGGGAGAAGTGACTGTCAGAACTATGTTAAGGGCTCCCTCTGGTGGTAGAAGGATTAGGTTGTTGGCTAATTTACTTCAAAAAGCTTTGACCAACGCTTAAAATTTTTTGGTACGTTACCGTATTTATCTTTTCAGTTATCTGTTGTCTTCTAACAGGACAATTTTTCCATGGTGTAACATACGAAGTTAGTGATGTGTTTCAAGGAAAAGATTCTGACAAACCCGACGCCATCATGGTTGTGAAGGGACACCCTCTCACAGTGACCAGGTAAAGGATACAGAAAATCACTGTTCCATCTAAAATAGGACTCTTCAACTTCTTTTATGAACTGTGTGTTGTACGACTCCAGGGGTTGGCAGAGGGACTTCAGAAGGGATGTGAAGAATGGAGAAAACGTGTCCTGTTGGTTTATTCATAAAAACGGCACAGGGCTGATCGATGGGGTCCTCGAAGACTATATCGTCTCTGACATTTTCACAACAGTAGCGGAAAATGGAGGAAAAACTAAGAAATAAAAACGAGTGTAGAGTTTATTACACGTCTTTTTTCTATTCTAATATACGAACTTTTCATTACTGCTTATAAAGACATGAATGTATGACACAAGATTTTCTTATTGATGACTGATTTTGATTAAAAGGTGTATGATTATTTTACAGATGAAATTAGAGTGGAGTTTTTGTGTGTGTGTGTGTGTGTGTGTGTGTGTGTGATTCATTTCCATACATTCAATTCAATCAGGAAATTAAAATGGAAATTATTAGCTACTACCACTTAATACCAAGGGGCAGTTGGTGGCACAATGGTTAAGGTACTGAGTTGTTGATCACCGCCAAAGAAGACCTGGGTTCAAGTCAGTCACTGTTGGGTCCTTGAGAAAGACCCTTAATCCTTCCTGCTCCAGGGAATGCTGTACAATAGCTGACCCTGCACTCTGACCCCCAACTTACTAAGACGGGATATGCAAAGTAAAACATTTCTCATTATGTTGTACTGTAGAATCCTGTATGGGACCAAATAAATTGAATCCCTTTCGTCTTTCCTTTAAATGTTCAAAAACAGCAAACAAATTCCTAAAGCAAACCAACAGAATGGAAAACTGTTTGTTGGCCAAATTTGGTCATTGAACTGTCAAAGGTCACTGATAATCATTAACCATTTACCCGCTGCTGCTTTATAACCGGAATCCGTCTGCATTAAACAGTCTGGACTGAGCACCGAACTCATCATGTCTATGATGTGGACCAAACTTATGATCTGCGTTTTCCATGTCATCATCCTATCACCAGGATCTGGCCATGGGCAACAGGTAGGAAAGTCACCGAGGGAAATTTGTGAACTACAGTCCGAACGAAGTGAAGAAAGTGGTAGCGAATGCTTAAGGTGTTGAACTGCTAATCAGAAGACTGGGAGTTGGGACTGGGACACCACCGATATACCACTGCTGGGCCCCACAAAAAGGCCCTTAACCCACCCCCCCGGTTGTTCTGGATGCTCTTCATTTAATGAGTGTATTTTTACTTTTCCTTAATAAACCCTTTGGACCATTTTGGGGTAAATATATAATACAATTGTTGAATGAAGCCCAAACGTTGCTCCGGTGATTACCGCCACTGCCGCTGTCATTTTTTATCGCTTTATAACATTTTCTGTTTTAACTTAGTAATCTTTGTAATCTTAGTAAAAAATTTGGAAAGTATATTTATTTCTCTCTCTCTCTCTCTCTCTCTCTCTCTCTCTCTCTCTCACACACACTTCCAGATAGAGTTGCAGAACATGAAGATCGACTGCAAGGTGACGTCTCGATTTGCACACACAGTAATGACGTCTTCGGCTCTGAACAAGGCCAACGTTTCGCAGGAAGTCTTCTTCGAGGTGGAGTTACCCAAGACAGCTTTCATCACCAACTTTAGCATGTCAGTCCTGGTTTGATTTTACAGAAACTTATGTAGCTTTAACAAAGATTAAAGCCGAAAATTGTGTGATTTTACATTTGATTAATCAATGTTTGTGTTTGCGGCGTGGTGGTGTAGTGGTTAGCACGGTAGCTTCACAACAAGAAGGGGTTTGATTCCTGGGTCAGGGAACTTTCTGTGCTGAGTTTGCATATTCTCCCCACGCTTGCGTGGGTTTCCTTCGGGTACCTTCCAAAGTCCAAAAACATTTAGATGAGGTTAGATGTGATTATAAATTGTCCATAGGAGTTGTCCCCGCCTCTCGCCCTATGTGTGCTGGGATAGGCTCCAGCACACCCCAGTGACCCCGAATTAGGGAATAAGCTGGTAAGTGAATGAATGAATGAATGAATGAATGACTGTCTTTTTCAATTTATTACTTCATTTTCAGTTTTGTTTTATTGTATTTATTTATATTTATACTTTGCATATGATATTATACACGGATGCCCGATTACGTTTTACGTTCAGGGAGATCGATGGGAAGACGTATGTAGGAGAGGTTAAAGAGAAAGAGAAGGCAAAGAAGCAGTATCAAGCAGCTGTGTCAACTGGACAGACGGCTGGTTTGGTCAAGTAAGTATTTAAAATAGAATTAGAGAGCAGTTCTCTACAGTCACACTACCATGCAAAAGGAACAACATCTTCTATGCTGGATCCATAATAACTTCAAACTAATAGACCTTAACCATTTGTTCGACCATTTATATAATAAATGGAAATGGAATCTATGTAGAATAAATGTAAATTAAACAAAAAAGCAAAAGAAATAAATGACATCTGACTAACATTGCACTCGGACTGAGTACTGAGCTGTGTGGGACACCGGTGGAAAATCTACATAGTAAAGAATGTAATTTTAAAAAAGTATAAGAAATGGATGACATCTGACTAACATTGCACCGTCTCTTCTCAAGAGCTTCGGGCCGAAATATGGAGAAGTTCTCCGTCTCTGTGAACGTTGCAGCCAAGAGCATTGTTACGTTTACATTAACATACGAAGAGCTCCTTCAGCGCCGGCTTGGCAAATATGAGCTCATGATCAGAGTCAAACCCAAACAGCTGGTCCAGCACTTTGAGGTAGAGTTCATTCCTATCTACACACACTTTATTTTTCCTCATGTCTTATTCTCATTACTTACCTATAGATTGTTGCTGATGTGTATGAGCCTCAGGGCATTGCATTTCTGAAAGCTCATGGAACATTCATTACCAATGAGCTTCTCCCTCTAGTGAAGACCACAGTCAAGGATAAAGAAGTGAGTTAGGCAGTATTTGGTTTGGCTAATCGGAGACACAAATAAAACTGAAGGAATTTTGAGTTTCTTTTTTTCTGTCTACTTGTCCAGGCCCATGTGTTCTTTTCTCCAACTGTGGAACAGCAAAGGAAATGCCCCGACTGTGATGGTACTCTAATAGATGGTGATTTCTTCATCAACTATGATGTCAATCATCCAACAGATCTTGCCGATATTCAGGTTTGAATTTTTATCTTCTCAGATCAGCATTTATCTCTTGACGAATCCTTTCCGATATTGCCCCTTCTGTTTCAGCTAGTAAACGGCTATTTCGTCCACTTCTTTGCCCCAGCCGATTTGCCACGGGTGCCAAAAAACGTTGTGTTTGTGATCGACAGGAGTAGCTCCATGTACAGGACAAAAATGACACAGGTAAAGTACAAGAACGGAGCAGCTTAGCAACACTCAATTCAAATTGCCATAACGTGTCTTCTTCACGTTTGATAGACCAAAGAAGCGCTTAAGGCGATACTCCAAGATTTGCATGAGGATGACCATTTTGCCTTTGTAACCTTTGCAAGCGATGTTACACCATGGAGACCATCACTAACCAGGGCCACAAAAGAAAATATCAAAACAGCTGAAGATTTTGTTCAAACCATCATTGCTTCAGGAGGTTCGTATTCCCAAAGCACTGATCCTCTCGACCTGTGTGCGCCGGGATTGGCTCCAGCAGACCCCCGTGACTCTGAATTAGGGAATAAGTGGGTTGGAAAATGAATGAATGATTGAATGTTTATTATGTGCTCAGGTACGAATATCAATGACCCTCTTTTGCTTGCTGTGGAAATGTTGAAAGAAGCCAAGAGCAAAAAGACCGTCCCAGAAAACAGCTCATCCATGATCATCTTACTGACTGACGGAGACCCAACTTATGGTAAGTTCTTAAAAAATTCACAAGGATGAATGATTCACTTTAGTTGAAATACATTTAGTCATATGTTGGTTGGTTGGTTTGTTTAGGTGAATCAAATATAGAAAAGATTCAAACAAATGTCCAAAATGCTATTTCTGGAAACATGAGTCTTTTTTGCTTGGGCTTTGGCTATGATGTAAAGTATCATTTCCTGGATGTTTTGGCGAAGCAGAACAACGGACTGGCTCGGAGAGTCTACGAGGCATCCGATGCAGTACTTCAGATGGAGGTATAAACACCAACTAACATTTTAAATAACGACCCATAAATAAACAGGAGAATTAAGATTTTATTCTCCTCTGAGGTTTATATGAGTATCTTTCTAATAAAGATTTCGTGAAAAGATATTGACTGTCCAGTGTGTACCCCTGCCTCTCGCCCTATGTGCGC
>JAOTRA010000001.1:2007180-2018092 GCA_026260255.1 Pseudolaguvia tuberculata | reverse complement strand
GTGTGTGTGCGCGTGTGTGTGTGCGCGTGTGTGTGTGCGCGTGTGTGTGTGCGCGTGTGTGTGTGCGTGTGTGTGTGCGTGTGCGTGTGTGTGTGTGCGCGTGTGCGTGCGCGTGTGCGTGTGCGTGCGCGTGCGCGTGTGCGTGTGTGTGTGCGTGTGTGTGTGCGTGTGCGTGTGCGTGTGCGCGTGCGTGTGCGTGTGCGCGCACTGTCCCCCTCCAGCAGTGTGGAGTGTTTGGCAGGAAGCCCAGAGCTGCTGGAGGTTGCAGTGTTTGAGTTGAACTGAGCGTTAACACCACATGCCAGCTTCTGCTACACAACTGCTGCTCCGCCTTGTTTACTTTAACACCTCCTTCACAAATTCCTGTTTGTGCCTTATCAAAAATCCTAATCGGAATAACTCTAATTGAACCCAAGACCTCACATGTCATTTAAATAATTTTTGCCATATTTCTTTTTGTATTATTAGTTAAATAGTTATTTGGTTAATTTATTTAATTTGTTCTTCCATCCTACACCATACTAGCTCCTGGACTTTACCCACAGTTCATGCATCCTGTCCATTTTTTCCCCTCTTTCATTATGTGAGATAATAGCATCTGTGTAAATGGCTCAACCAGCTTCACTTCAGAGCTTGTGGTTTCCTGTTGTACGGAGAGACGTTACACAGCTACCCGCCGCCTTTGTGTACAAAATGAGCGTCTTTCTGAAAGGCAATTGCAGCTCCGTGGCTTTAACAAGAGCTGAAAACTTCTTGTTTCTACAGCTTTGCGGCTTTGTGCAGATCATCCACGCTGCAGAATAACAACTATAATTATACACATTTTATACATGCCAGAAAGCAATGTAGACTGTTTGCAAAAACGCCTTTCATGATGAAATTAATATGAATGTTTTAAAACAATTCATTATCATCATCTTCTGACCAATCAGATTCAAGAATGATTATCACTAATAAAAGTTAATGCGTTTCAAACATTCTCTTTCCCAGAGCGACGACACAGCTCCATTAACAAACCAGCGTCCTCTTATCCATCCTCAACGGCGCTCCCGGGTCATCCCTCCCGGGCCAAAACCGGTGGAGCGGGCGGAGGCGGCCCAATCAGCGCCATGCCCGTGGGTTCCTCCTCCTCGTCCGCGTCTTCTGCGGGAGGAAGCAACAACACCCACACAGCCAAAGAGAAGATGCCTCACCGGAAGCCTCACTTTCCCCCAAAGGTGCTGCATGACTACATGTGAGTATGCAAAAGCGAAAAGAAGAATATCTCTCCCTGGTCTACATCTGTACCCGTGTATAATATTCATTATTAATTGCTTAAGTGCACAGAACAACCAACAATACCTTTTTTTTTTTTTTCCTCCACCCAGTTTAACCCCAGCTGTTAAAGTGGAGAAGATCCATGTGAAGATGGACTGCACCTCCTCCAAGCCTGGCCATGTGCCTGCTTCTTCCTCATCCTCTTCTTCCTGTAGTACTGTGAGCTCTTCACTCTCAAAGCCAGGCCTTAATAGCCAGTCTGTACCAAAGGCTTATCAGCCGTCTCCATGCCACATCCCTAACGGAAAAGGTCACCTGTCTCCACTCAGCAAGAAGCAGGACAGCAGCACCAATGCCAGTAGCAAAAGACCCACCAGGAAAGTGTTAGGTGAGTTCAGTGTTCAAAAGTTTTAGCCACCATTTAGAAAATCTGTATTTATTCAAACACTGATGATTCTTTCACAGTTTATAGTGTCTTCATTTTGTTTCTTTACTAGAACGCGAATTCAATCCCGATGTCCATTGTGGAGTTATGGATATTGGAGCACGTAAGCCATGCACAAGATCCCTAACGTGCAAGGTTAGTTCCGCCCAACCTGTAGATCGCACATTCCTGGTTTGAACTTTTTATTAAAAATTGTTTATTGGTTGTTGAAAAGAATGGCTATGGATTATACTCTATAACCATTAACAATTCCAATCATTTGCACTAACGTGGTTGAACATTTTGTAGACGCATTCCTTAAGCCAGAGAAGGGCCGTGCCCGGCAGGCGAAAACGTTTCGACGCGTTGCTGGCAGAACATAAAAATCGTGCCCGAGAGAAGGAACTGCAGCAACAACAGCATAAGACAGAGCCGTTACAGCAAACCCCACCCCCTCTCAGGGAGCCCCACCAACCCATTCACCACGGCAACCCTATGGTGCCCTCCATGGATGTAGCCAAGTTCTTCCCTCCTAGCAAAGCCAAACCCCACAATCCTGTGCTTCCACGGTGAGTCAACCTTGCTCTCATCCATTTTTTTTTTCTCGTTCTCTATCTTTGTTCTTTCTCTCTCTCACACACACACACACACACACACACACACACACACGATTATGCAACATTGAACATGCCTGTAAGTTTGTTAAAAAGGATTTTTGTTTTTAGCAGCAGCTCACACGCTGGACTGAACAGTTTAGGAGACAACGCCATGAACCCTGACCCAAGCCAGCATTACCACTCGGCCTCTACGCACGATGGCTTGGTTTGCCCCTCCAGCGACGAGGGCGAGAAAGAGGAAAGAGAGGAGAATATAGACAAACTGGACTGCCATTTTTCAGGTTACCATCCACGGCCAGCTGCTGTAAGAACTTTTCATTATTTTTGAGCTAAACCTATCACTGACTTTACTAATATCCCTACTACTAAAAAGTTGAATGAAATCCTAAGGAATGGTTATCCAGTATCCACTGATAATCATTATGAAGCACATCCGTGACACCGCACCAGTTGTGCATTTACTACCGGTCCTTCAGTGGACAATTACACGACAGAATCTTGTTGTATTAAGAGAACACAGTGGGCCATAACTCGGACAGAGAGACATTTTGCATGTTAAAGATAAAAAGTATTTTTATTAAAGCTAGAAATCTGGTTCACGGCACATACGTAATCTGGTTATTTATCTTGATATTAATATAACATAACTGAGTTACATATTATATTAACATAGATTTTTGTCCATTTACAATTGAGTTACTACCATGCACTTACTGGAAGCCGAGAGAAGGACTTGCTGGCCCTGTCTGCACGGCACTGCATCCCACAATGCACTGCACAAGTGGCCTGCCTATGTTTCACTTGTAGGCTGTTAGGAACTGGAAGTGGACAATTTGTTTCTCGTTATCGGCTCTTTATTTCTCTGCCACTTCAATTCATTACTTCTTCTCGGTTTAACTAGTTCTGCACATTTGGGAGCCGATTATTTGGGAGAGGCTGCCATTCCTTTGACCGACGCTGGGATCGGGTACGGTATGCGCTGGTTGCCATGATGGACAAACACGTCAACTCTCTGATGTGGAAGTAAGTAACATTCATTCTGTTATAGAGCTACATAAAATGGTCACTGAGGGGGGGGAAAAAGAGGAGTGTATACCAACTAAAAAAAATCACTGGAGTTAAAATGAACGTTTGAGTTCTGACTTTTTTCCCCTTATGGTCAGTCCATGTAAAAGTCATTGTTACCATGCCGACTGTTACCACAGTTGTAGCTGAAAACACCCCATAGTGACATTATTTACAACAGTTATTTCTTGGCTGACATTGACGTTAGTTTTGAGGCTTGCATTGTTCAGTCAAATATATGATGCATGTCATAAAGCAGGTGGTGCTTATAGCACTAATAGTGTTGCTATTGGTGATGTTCATTAATAAACACAAGTGAAAGATAAACCTCTGTTTATACCAATATGACATTTAGTGTGTGCAGACTAGCATGTAATATCTCTACCTTACGAGAGGCTTCATCTTTTCTTTCCTGTAGGAACTAATTGAAATGCCAGGATGAATTGTTTGTCTTTATTCCTTTTGGTTTATTTTTTACAGAAAAATCCCACTTGCTCTGGAAAATTCCTCTTTTTCTGCGGTTGCGTCGTCTCACCGATCAAACACAAATTCATTGTCCTCTACTGGCTTTCTGAGTCCTTCGCCACCGACGCCTTACAGCCAGTCACATGATGGGAAGCCTACACTGTCGTATGGCACCACACTAAATGCCCGCGTCACGTCCCAGAGGGCTGGTGAGCAGCTCACGTACAGCAGCTCCAGACAAGTGTCCTCCTCCTCACCCCAGATGCCTTCAGCACACTCATCGTCCCTGCCTTCAACTCCAGGCTCGAACAAATCAATCAAATCTCGCTCTGGGACCAAACACTTCTGGGCCAAGGAGCCGTCCCCGGCTGCGTTAGCTTGTTCCACTGCTAACAACTACGTCGGCAGCAACGACACCAGCAGTGTGACTGTGAATAAAACAGTCAGCCTCGGCTCAACGAAGAAGCGCAAGAACAGCTCTCTGCTGAAATATGGCTCAGAATCCTCCTCTTCCTCGTCGTCGTCGTTTTCTTCTTCTTTGAAAAAAAACTGCACAGTGAACTCGGGCACCTCAGGGAGCAGCTTTCACTCCTCGCTTAATTCCACATCTTCTGTGGCGTTTTCATCATCATCATCATCCTCCTCTTCGTCTCACAGTGCAGGTACAAACTGTCCACCAGGTCGCGGCAACACGACTGGGACCCGTCAGGAGACCGCCGAGCCAATCAAACGCATGAGCGTTATGATGAACAGCAGTGACTCCACGCTGTCACTCGGCCCATTTGTAAACAACCCTGATGGGAGATATGACGCCAAGAGGAGGAAGAGTTCACAGGCCACAAATAGCCTTACTGGTACATCAACCTGTACAGGTAATGTACAAACAGGACTCATTTTTTAAGAACTTTTATTACCTTTTTTAGGATTCACTGTTTATTCATGGTTGTTGTTTTTTTTTGCCCATGTCATATGGAATAATTGTATGTAGTAATGTAAAGTCTTCTTTTATACAATCTGCAGGGGGAAGTGGAGGGACACAGGCACCTAGCAGACCCAAAAAGTCTCCAGCCATAAACAATATTCATGGCAAGCATACGCGACCCATGCCGGGAACACTGGGGCTTCATAACAACTCACTAATACATCAGGTGGGAACGTCTCTGTGAGTGGAAAGGGTTTAACAAACTGGCTTAATTAATGGAGAAAGCGAGTACTTAGTTACATGTATTTCTTTTTATACATTTATTTTATGCAGTAGACATATTGCTTAAGGTTGTGTGTGGGGGGGGGGGGGGATGGAGAAAAACACAAGTCTTTGCTATTGTTTGTAAGTGACGTTTGCAGATTCCTGATGTGTGATGTCACACACACAATGCACTAAAAAATGCTGTGACATCATGCCATGACAAAATCCAAACGGCAGTGGTCCAAATTCATTCATACTACATGTAATCATACCATAATGCACATCATTTTAATTACATACCATTCCAATGTAGAACATACGGAAGTAGTGTGTGATTTCAGACTAAGCCCACATCTATGATTTGACTGTTAGTGTTTAGTATTTGTTTAAGTATGTGTGTATACGTGTATAATGCAGAGTAGATTTTTAACACTCTTACTATCTTCCTGTCTTAGCCAAAGGCTCGCCCCTGACACAGGTGGGCCGGCTCTGGGGGTGCAAAGCGGTGGAGTGGAGCTCCCTTAGCGCCCGTCACAGCACAATGCACGAGGCCTTCTTCTTCTTCTCTTACTCTCAGCTTCCCACAATCCTCAGGGTGGAGAGCACACTGGGCTGCTGAGTGACGGCGCTCTGTTTCTCTCGGCTACAAGAGCGGCATCATGCAGGTGGAGAATACACCATGAGAGTGGCACATGGATGTGCTTGTATGTGTCCATGGTGGGTAGATAAGTTGGCAAGTCGGCACAGAGGCAGACGTACACAGCGTCAGACGTACTTTAGCCAAAGAGCATTTGGGCGTGCGTGTGTGTGTGTGTGTGTGTGTGTGAGATACCGGAATACTGGAAATGAAATTCTACTGAAAATGATCGGCGAGTGTTTGCGGTTGTGCACAGGAAAAAAACCAGAATATTCAATTAATATATAAAACATATATTTTATAAAAAAAAAAATATCGTTGCAGTATCAAAACAGTCTAAAGACAAAAATGATGAAGATCAGAATGAAAAGTCTAATGGTAATGTTTCTTAAGTGAGCGTTTCGTTTACATACAGCATCTGCTTGCAATGAGGACGAAGCTAAATGTTATTTAGCTGCTTTATTTAAATCAACAAAAACTTTCAGAACCTGAAATTCTAGAATCTGAACTACAGAATTTTTAGTAAATTAACTACTACTAAGTGCCAGTGTCCCTTTTTTAACGGAACGCTAAGCAGCTTCCTATTATTCTTCCCACTTCCCACTCGTATTAAAGGAATATTTCAGTTTTTATATCTTTGTTTTGCTTGATCTTAAACGTTTAGGTGGGTTTGGATTAGATCTTTATTGTTAAGTGTTTGTACGTAGTAATCTCACGTACATGACACGCTCTGGGACCGTTTGTGGGCCCAGATGTTGTGCACAGCAGACACTGGATGCCACAGAAAGCCAAAGCTTGTTAACCATTAGACCGCTCGAGTGTACTTATAATTACCGGGGGACGTTAAGGCTCTGTTTGAAGCAAATCACATACTTTTATACTAGATTGTATGTAGTAGTAAAACTGAGTGAACCCTGTAACGTGCAAATCCTTAATATGCAAAAGTTTTCAGATGATCTACTAATCCAATGTGGAGTTTGAATCATCCATACGATGAGCATGTGAAAGAGACGGTCCAAGTTAAACAATATCTAAATTTAATTTGGCTGTGATATCCTGTCACAACAAAAAATTTCATTTATACGACCTGTAATCATACTACGTACAACTGGGAATTAAAACTGGGTCGCTAGAGCGCAGCATACGCGTGTATGGGTGTCAAAGCTTTAACGGACTACACCAGGGCAGCTGCTTCTACCTGCCAGATGGGAAGTATGTACGTACTAATATCTAGTAAATACTTTAGTATGCAGTTTAGGATGGAGCATAACACTAATTCCATTATCATCCCAGCTCTGACCATTCACCAGATTTCTCTTCCATCTTCCCTCAGTAGACATTAGATTTACCTTATCAGTTTGGTAATTATACAGAACTGCGCCACAGTTGCTGATGGATAGAGATGCTGTTAAGTGACGGAAGTACTGAAGTATCCCTTTAATCGATTATGATGAAGCTGCTTGCTTTGTGTTCCTCTAAAAACAACAACAGACTTTAAACTGAGAACGTCAGTGTTGCAGGGAGAACAGTATTCTGTCTGATTCAGCTCTACAGATCATTACACCATCAGACAGACCTTTAATCGCCTTTAGTACCTGCTAAACTACAATCTCCCTTAATCACTACGCACGGCGTCTGGCGTAAATGACGAGTGCTTGTCTGAACACACTAAGACTTCATGCAATCTATTCCCAAACCAACAATGTTTATTGAGATTACATCAATGTTAGTCACCTCGTATACGTAATCAACAATGAAATCCTTCATTTGGGAATTGTGTCCTCGACTGCCGAAAAAAAATTGCACATGACCTAGAATCAATCTGTGAGTGTTTGAGAGTAATTTGACTTTGACTCGACTCGAACCGATGACGTAAGTGGAACATGCTGTGTGCCAAGACACGACAATGTAACTATGCAGGTTGGCACATGCAGGATATTAAAATATACACAGGATCTAATCCACAATATTAAAGTCCAATGATTTCACTACATACACTCGTAAACAAACACAAAAACATGGAAAGAAACAGTAACTAAGCTGAAAGAATCCGTTTCACTCTGACTGAGACTCCAACAGGACACCAGAAAGATGAAAAACTTTTATATCCCAATTAAAGCCGACGTAGCCAGTTTAGAACTACAAAATACGACACAAAGTACTGTGAGATGCTCCTACAATGATTCTGTAGCTACATGTTCTCTCTCTCTCTCTCTCTCTCTCTCTCTCTCTCTCACACACACACGGCTGAATGAGTTCTAAAGCAGTTTCAGCTTTAACATACGTTAGAACCACTAAAGTTTTCATTCGATGACCAGGTCAGTACCGATTGTCCTAACAGTGTTTTAATGGCCAATACGATTTTCTACAAATCCCATTCTTAAAGAACTGTCAAGGAACGCAGACCTTTCCGGAAATATTTTTTATCCAACTGATGTCAGTCAGCGATTGCAGCTGAGGGAAAACAAAAGCGTTTCTTTTCCTCTTCCTACGTCTAGATTTTTTTTTTCTATGGACGAATAATGAAGTTAACCTTATTTCAGAGGAACTATTTTGTTAAAGAGAGAAAGAAAAAAAAAAAAAAAAAAAAGAATTGTACATATGGAGATGTATTTTTGCACAGGCAATTTTCCTACATGTTCTTGGTACAGTCCAGATCGTTATTATTTATTTAGCGAACTGATGCGTCTTACGAGTTGAAATGGTTCACTGCCAAGCCAGTAATGCAATATGCCTCTTATTAACATAAACCGCACGTCTTCTTTATTCCTGTGGACTGAAATCCTTATAAAGGAGCGTTGCCAGTGTAGTGGAAAGGGTCTGCTTTTTCATTCTAAGATAATGTAGTCACCATTGGGTTTTTTTTTTTTTTTTTTAAATCGTTTGATAAGTTAAGTATGTTACTAAAGAAAATAAAAATGGCCCTAAACTTGACCCCTGGAACTCCCTAATGGCATTTCATTCATGTTAAAGCAATTAACTACCAATGCACCACCGTTGCCAAACATCCTTATATATTTTCTAATACTGCAGTCGTTCTTTTTGCAGTTTTTTTTAGATAACAAAGCGGAAAAGTGCCTGAATTCGTTGCTCACCCGTTTCAGCAGTAATTACTGTTCCATATTACACAAGTGTGGTTATTGCATTTGTAGAAACAATTTTGTTCTTTTTCCCCCCAAATCTCTGTTCATTATGTGATCATCTTCTCTTTTCACGGCACTCGAGGAACTAAAGGTTTAAATTAATGTTACAAATCCTTGTTGGTTCCTGTTGACGTGTAAAATTGTTTTGAAATATTTTGACTACATGCTGGAAAAAATATTGCAAAAACAAATTGCAATATATACAAAGCAAGTCTTTTCTAAACACTAAGTATTTTACTGACATTTTATTGGTTTTGCTAATATTTGCAGCAGTGTTTGTAGGCCATCCGATGCACTTGAGCAGGCAATAAAATGTGCCCAAAAAAATGTGGGGGTAACAGGAGGCCGTGTGTCACACCCTATGGTAGCACGAGGTCATTTCCTTAGTTTCCTTTCATACAGATTTTTCAGGTTTTTTTCTTTAATTCTGATGTCATTTGTGCTCCACTGGCAATGTTTTCAAATGGTGGCAGAAATATATTTACAAGCACAGAGATGGAATGTGAATCGCAGCTCAAAAACAGAGGAAAGAAAACTATTTTACTAAGTGTGTAAATTTGAAGAGTTTTGTTTTGAATTATATAATCCAATCATTTGAACAGCTGGACTTTTGCCTGTTGGCTGCTGTGTAATTCAAGAACAAACAAACATAGATTAGAATTACATAATATTTAAAGAAAAGGATTGTATAGTCTTTGTTTTGTAACAGGATTTCTGTAAATTAAATAGTAATTTATACTGTTATTTATAAGAAAACAAACACGATTCTGTCTTTTTTTTTTTTTTGTTGCAGATTATTTTTATAAGACAAACAAAACTCTTGAGACTAACCAGGACAGTTTTCTCTGAAAAGGCTTTATTAGATACTGTACATAAAACAAGACGACCCAATTGCAGATGAAAGCTCCCATCGAATGTCTGCAGCCTGAGATCTCCTGCTGTGGAACTCTGCTACATGTTGATGACCCGAGAAAGTTTCTGCACCCTGTTTAGGAGCAGGTCACCTTTCTTTATAGTTTCCTGATACTGCCAGTTCTTACTATCAGGTCTGGACAGAAAAGCAGGGAGACATTTGTAGTTGTACTGGAAACCAAATTTCCCCCCCCAAAAATATGTACAGAAATCTATCAGGAGGTGTTCACCTGTTAGTCTCGACAATTTCATTCACTTTGTCGATTTTGCAGTGCAAGCGGCCTGCGGCGATAAATCGTGACAATTCCCTGAAAAAATAATGAATTAAGATGAATTAAAAGAATGAAACTGTAAAAGTATGTTAAAGATGCAGACACTGTGCACGCACTGGTCCATGAACTCTGTGCTGACTCCAAATGCTTCTGCCATGTAGCCCAGGGTGAGAGAACGGTACGACTCCAACAGCTGACTGTAGGCCAAAATCCGCATCTCGCGCACATAGTAACGATAATGAGGCGCGAAGAGCCAGTCCTTCTTCATCTCCTGCTCTACCCGAGCTGCACAGGAACAGATAGAGGGTAAATCTATTAAATGATTTACAAGAGACGGAGGGACAAAAAGGATAGAAAGATTAGAATGGGGAAGAAAGGCAGAGGGTCTCACCCAGAGACTGGAAGAAGATGGAGTAGCGGCACTCATAGAGGGAGAACAGGTACTGACGCACTCCTGGTAGACTGTGCAGCACCTCCAGTATCTCAGCACCTTTAATTACCTGGAAGAACAGCAGCAATTCAAATCTCAGACTCTTAATTACATTTATAACATTGAACAGACGCTTAAATTCATCCCGTCATTTTTTCATCTCATTGAGCAACTGACGATTAAGGGCCTTGTTCAAGGACTCAGTGGCAGCTTAATAGTGTTGGGAATTGAACCTATGATCTTCCAAGTCAGCATCTAAAATCCACAGGGTTATGGAAAAGGGGTAGCCTAGTGGTTAAGATGTTGGACTGATACCATAATGACCGGGTTCAATACCCACCTCCACCAAGCAACTAATTCTAACTAACCAGTCATGTGTTAACCAAAAAAAAGGTTTAACTGTTTATTTGCAGGGCGGCGTAGTGGATAACACAGTCGCCTCACAACAAGAAGGTCCCGGGTTCGAATCCCGGGCCGGAATCTTTCTGTGCGGAGTTTGCATGT
>JAOTRA010000001.1:1972289-1983596 GCA_026260255.1 Pseudolaguvia tuberculata | reverse complement strand
CGTATACACTCGTACACACGTATACACTCGTACACATGTATACACTCATACACACGTATACACTCATACACACTCGTACACATGTATACACTCATACACACGTATACACTCTTACACACTCGTACACATGTATACACTCATACACACGTATACACTCTTACACACTCGTACACACAGACTCTCTGTCTCTAGTGCTGTCGACTCTGAATGATTTCAGTCTTCCTGCCAGACAGAATCCGAGTAAACCCTGATTACTAGAACATGTCTGACATTCCTTTACCAGCAGTGTCAGGGGTTAAGCGGAGAAACATCCTGGATTACCCTGATGCTTTAGTAAGTCTGTACACACCGCACAGTAGAGCTACCTCAATCCTTAAACTTAACGACAGCAACTAAGAAGATCCGGAGTATTTTTCTTAGCATTAATCCACCTTTCTGTCTCAGTTAGTGAAAGTGAATGAGGACCAGGTCTAGACTTGCGTCGTCATGGTTTGTATGTGTGTGTACGTGTTCCAGAGAAGTCAGAATCTGATCTGGGTTCAGATTAGACCGTGTTTATGCTGCCAAAAAGCTTTCAAAACGTAACGTAACATAACGTAGCATAACATAATATAACGTAGCATAACACGGTGGCTTTTGCTTATACAGCCGACAAAAGATGAGTTTGGGGAGCGAATTATAGTTACAGTTACAGTTAGGCAGATGTTTTTATCCAGAGCGACTTACATTTAATCTCTTTTTTGTACAACTGAGCAATTGGGGTTTAAGGGCCTTGCTCAAGGGCCCACAGTGGTTGTGTGGTGGAGGTGGGAATCGAACCCAGGTCTTTCTGGTATCAATCCAACACCTCAACAATAACTGTTGTAAAAAGTGCTATACAAATAAAATGGAATTGAATTGAATTAACCACCAAGCCACCACTTCCCTACAGGTAACGTATAGAACATCGCGAACACCAGGATGTCCACGCACAAATTTATATATCTGTTTATTATTATTGTTTTTATCCCAGTTTATGTTGAACTAATAATAGTGTGTGTGATCACTGGGGAAACGACAGTAAAATGTTTACGATATGTTAAATAAAGCGTCTCTACACTGAAGCTTCCCGCCTTAGCAATGGCAAAAGCTGTTTACTGTAGCTAAGCTATTTTGGTTCCTCTGTGACTGTAACATCACTGTCTGCAACATAAGGTGGCATTAATGAAGTGGTCCCCGACCCCCATGTACCGGTCCGTGGATCAATTGGTACCGGGCCGCACAAGAAATTGTCCAAGAAAAAGAAAGATTTAATGCGTCCGGTGATTCTCACACTGAAATCTCGCTCGGTATAATATGCGGCGATTAGATCTCTAACGAGTTGCGTACGAATACACAGTGAATTCACGATGATTATATTTACAATATAAACAATGCGCGTACATCTCGCGGAAAACGTTGACCGGTTTCTGGTGATAAAAAGTTTGGGGACCACTGCATTGGTGTTCCCAAGATGAAGATGTTTGGACACTATTGCAGTACTTAATCAACAAAAGAGCTTTACTACGAAAACAACGCTAACGTTGCCTCATTTTAAACTAGCGGTTAAACTAGCTACTGTGCAGCAGGTTTTATATTTTGGTTATTTACAGATATTAGCTTATATTATGTATATTAGCTTCTGTTAAAATAGGCGTGGTCCCATTACATCTTCATCTTATCCACACACTACGAACGCACGCACGCACACACACACACTAGAGTCTTTTTTCCATACACACACTGTGCTCGTTTCTCTCACACTGCACTGGCATGTAGACTGAAAGGACACTTCACACACTGCAGGCTGGTGGAGAAGAAAGATAAACAAATGCAAGCGAGACCTTCTAAGGCCAAAGATGTTCTGCCACTCATGGAGATGACTGTTATGGAAGGTCCTGTGTTTTCCTTGTAAATCCCAAACATGTGGGTCCAGCTGAGCTGCTGCTGAGAGAAGAGCTAAAGACAAACACTCGCGCAGTGAGACAGTTCCATGTCTCGCTTGTTGTTCAAGATGTTTTTTGTATTTTTATATTTTTTTAATGATCCAGGAAGAGATAAAAACAGATACGATAAATGCAAATGTAAAACCCCGCCCTTTTTAGATTCACATTTTCATATCAGATCTTTATTGGCTTTTATATTTTAAAACAATTTACAAAAAGATTTTCCTTAAAATAGGATCAACTTATAGTTTCTATTCATTCATTCATTCATTCATTCATTCATTCATCTTACTACTCCTTTAATCCCTAATTCGGGGTCACGGAAGTTTGCTGGAGCCTATCCTAGTGCAAGAGGCAGGGGTTCCACGCTGGACAGGTCACCAGTCCGTTTGATACCAAGGTTTTCTTTCTTTCCATCCTGTCAATAAATAAAAGCAACCAAGTGCAATTAAAAATCATCCATAGCTTGTTTTTGTTAAGACCCTTTTCCTTAGATTGCTATACTACACTGACACTGGAGACTCCTTCCACAAGCATTTTTTAATTGCAGGTTTCTGGCCTGGTGGTTCCAACAACCAGCATGTTACTATAAACCAAAACTGTCCGATGGAACTACTGTTATAAAACAGCAGACTCGACACTAAGACTACAAGAAACACCCCCCTCCCGTCCCACCCCCCAATAATCAGGGTACATTACTGTACGGCTGACTGGAAACCTGGTTCTCTTTGTGTTGCTTGTCGATCACACCGTTGTTATCTTAAACATTTCTGCTGGTTTAATGTGCCGGGTGTTGCTGTGGTGGTTGCCAAACCCTCTCTGTGGTGCTGCATGAGCGTGTTTTACTGATTTCGCTTGTCTGGTATCAGAGTAGAGGCACTTAATTATAGGCTCTTTCATCACCTCTGGATTTGCCGGCTGGCAACCTTCCTGCCTCTCCCCATCACTTTGCCCGTCCTCCTTTCTTTCTCCTACATCCCATTCTGTTGGCTCGGTTTCTCCTGGTCCTGCTAATGACTGTTTCCTACTTTTTTAATGTTTGTACCGAAATCTTGTTTCTGTCTTGTAATATTGGAAGAATTGACCAAGTTAACCAGGTTAATGGACGACTTGCCAAAACATTTCATTTTGTCCAATAGTCAGTAGCTAGCTAGAGACCGCAGGCTAGCTAAACATAGCTACAACATTTGGCTGAATTAAAATGCAAGGTCCAAAAATGAAATATCAGACGTAGGCTACGGTTTGAGAAGAAAGTGTAAATCTAAACATGACATGTTATCCAGCTACCTGTAATTCAGACACCAGTTATTAGCTAAACTGTCTATGAAAAGCAGAGGAATACACTTGGCAAGTTTTAGCTAGCTTCCATTTTTTGGCAAATGGTGTTTAGCTTTTTATATTCAGGCAATAAGGTATGTAAAAATGTTTCATCTACATCTCTGGTCTGAACTTTAAGGCGTGTAAACAATGTAAACTTAATGTTAATATTTATAAGATTCTTTTGTGACTTAGATACGGTGAAAGATACAGTGCCATCTACAACCCGGGTTCAATAAAGGGAAGGATAAAGGGAAGGGTTTTGATTAAAGGATTAAGGAATAAATGAGATGAGATGTGTTGTGTTGTGTAGTAGATGCCATTCTTCGCCTCCACTCTTGGGCCCATTGGGAGATTTTTTTTGTAGCTTTCTGATAAATTGAGTAAGAATGTTATTTCTAAGTAAGTTTGGATTTCTGGCATGGCCGCCAAAAGAAGCATGAAGGAAACGACTGATTGTAAAGAATAAAAACATCAGAATCTGAAAGTCAGTCCTTAAATCATCCTTTTCTCATGTGCGCTCCATCCGAGGCTGATTTGAGACATGCCTGTGGGTTTGGCTCGCGCCAACTCGACACATGACAAACGACATTAGAATTAGCGCAGGACCCCCTCTGGCCGCAAGTGATAGACATTAGCGTTTATGTCATGGTGGTGAGATGATCGAAGATGGTCATCAACCTCAATTGTGGACAAATGTGTACGCGCTGTAGACGCTGATTAGTTCCAACGCTGGTTGCCAAGGATCTCAATCTGTTAGTGTATTTTCTCACAGGAAGACTACGACTATACCGACCTTCAAAGTTTCCATGAAGCACTTGCCACACTAATGCAATGTGTGTGTGTGTGTGTGTGTGTGTGTGTGTGTGTGTACTCTGTAAGGTTCCCATTACAAACTTCAAGGATCAACAAACTCAGACCTTTAAATGTACCTAATGAACGCACCTTTAATTAACTGCAATAACCAGGCTTTTAATTACAGAAGAGCTCCAAGTCCCTGACCTCCACACTTCAATCCAATTAGAAGAAATCATACACTCAGGCATCTACTGCTTGAGAAAAGACTAAGGGGAATCCCCTACAGCTTTATTCAGACATGCCAACATTTCTAACGATGGTAATGGAAAAATATGCCTGAGGCTCAAACTGAACGTTTTGTACCATCTGACGTGAGTCAAGATTTCCATTAGACCTTTAGTCTAATCCACTATCCGAGTTATATCTCCCTGATAATTAGTCCTCAAGTGCTTCTCAGCTGTCAGCCATTAATGCTAAACATTTATCCTATAATACAGTTCATTCATTCTTTCATTCCTTCCTTCATCTTCTAACCCACTTATTCCTTATTTCCCAGTGTACAAAGGGCAAGAAGCAGGGGTACATCCTGGACAAGTTGCCAGTTCATCGCAAGGTCGCACAGAGGATCACCAATCAAATGAATATAAATGTTTTTTGGATTGTGGGAGGAAAATAATTATATCTCGCTTAGTCAAGTTTCCTGATGCTTCTACTTGCTTATTAGCTAAACTGGTAGCATGCTTTTGGCACAGTAATGCATGCTTTTCTTTTCTAGACCCATCTCTTAAAGCTTTTTTAGCAATCATTGTTTTTAGCAGATTTATTTTTACACCGGATGACTTTTGAGGATGAGTGTATTCCACTGTTTGCCAATTTTAGAGCATCTTTTCTTGCTAACATAATATCCGGTGACCTTTGTGGAGTTATGACCTTCCATTGCCTTTGGGATAATATTTAATATGGTACTCTGCATGGGGTGTGTGTGTGTGTGTGTGTGTGTGTGTGTGTGTGTAAGCACCAATAAAATATATAGCCACAGAAAGAAACGTCCCAGCAAGTCACCGGATCCATCTCTGACCTGCACGCTGAGCATCAATTGGCTCCGGCAGGGGAAACAGGAAACAGAGAAAGCAGCATGGGAGGAGGTGTGCGTGCACGTGTGTTTGTGGGTGGGTGGGTGGTACACAGCACGGTGGTGGACAAGGTTTGGTCTGCATGCCAAAAATGAAAGAAATCATTAGAAGTTGGCACAAAAAAAATTCTTCCTGTAATTTTGCCTATTTGTGGTTCACTTCCACATCACCTGATTGTTCTATCCTCTTACCTCCGACCATGAACTGTAGTTTCCGGTTATAGAACTGCAGTCAGTGTGAGATGATGTGTGGCTGTAGATACAGGGTGACTTTGATAGCCGAATCACTGTCTGTCTGTATGACACCAGGATCCATGGAGGCTATCACAATCTGTTGCGCTAAATATATGTCCAGCCTGCAGTCAGTCACTTACTTAAGGACACGGCAAAGAGGCGTCCATGGCTGATAAACCTGTATAGAGTTTCTGTAACAAGCAACCCTGGGGTAACTGAATGTCACACGTCTTGAAGGTGAACAGACTCAGATAGGAAGCAAAAAGCAAAACAGGTTGCCCACGGTTTGGGATCAGAGGTCAATCGGCCTTTAAATGATCACCAACCACACTTGCCCCTTATAGTCAGAAACATCTAGAGACCAGAATCAGTTTAAGAGCAACCGGATGAATTAGTACAGGGCTTCTCAAATACAAGAAAAAAGAAAAGAGTTGGTAGAAATCAGCAGAAAAGTCTAATTATCAGGATTGTGTTAGCAGGTCTTGCTAGTTGTTGGATGCTTATTCGTTTATCCAGGGATGTGAGTCTCAATCACTTTCTATAGACACAATCAGCTTCTTCTGCCCTGTTATAGTGAAGGCCACATAAAGCATCAGGGTTAAAAATAAATAAAGGGAGGGGTAGGTATGCAGCACAGCTGAGAGTTCCTCTAAGATTTGTGTGCTGTCAGCCAGCCTAAATCCCAACAGCTGAGATCGCAGGGTGAAAACCTTTTTCAGTTTTTCTCTCTTTATCATTCTTGGCTGTTTGTCTCTTTGCTCCCAGTCCTGCTCTAAATCTTCAATTGTGTTCCTAAATTCCCTAATAAAAATGGGAAAATGGGTGGAAAGCAACAATATCTTCAAGCAGGCACATTTTATCTTAGGTATGCTGATGGGGCTCCAAAAAAAAAAAAAACCCCTCGACTTTCTGTAGCAAACATGCTGTACCACTGGCCAAGTCAACAAAGTGCATACTGACACTGGAGGCAAGACAGAAGCAGTCAGCAGGAGCAAATAGTCAAGCACATACCCAGGAGGCAGAAAGTCAGCAAAGCACATGATGGGAAAGGTTAAGAAAAGCATTTGAGTGTTCAGCTGGATTTGGAGAAATCACCACGTCCCGCCTGTCCTCCTTTAATCCAGTTTGCAGAACTTACTTACCCCTTTCTCTTCTTCAGCTCATCCTGATTGTTGAATTGCATTTCAAACAACAGATCGTGCTGAGGAATCAAGGTTAAGTACAGGGCAAGAGCGCTCACTTTTCCATAATGGGGAAAACCTGCTCTGAAGAAAAGGATAGAGCAAGTCTACCTGGTGCTCAAACCGTAGAGGTAAGACCAGGACAAATTTCCCTCAACACGTCTTAATAGTATATAGTAAAGAGACCAAAGATTGGAAAGTGGTAGTGGGAAGTGGCAGCCTAGTGGTTAAGGTGTTGGACTAGTACCAGAAAGACCGGGGTTCGATTCCCACCTCCACCAAGCAACTACTGTGGGCCCTTGAGCAAGGCCCTTTACCCACAATTGCTCCGTTGTAAAAAAGAGACCAAATGTAAGTCGCTCTGGATAAGAGCGTCTGCCAAAATGACGAACTGGAACTGGAAACATTCCCAAACTGTTCCAAGCAGACCTGAGGTGGCCTGAGTGCATGTAAATGTTAGACTGAAGTCTAAACTCACCCCAACCCCCATCAAATTACCCCTTCCTCATACCTTCCCTTGAACGATTACCCCATGACCACCCCCTGTGCGTTCTGACTCTCTGTTTTGTGCCATAAAGCTCCCGGCCAATCAGAGAACAGCTAATCCAAGTGTTTCATTAGGAAGCAAGATGGGGATTAGTGGATTGGTGGTTTCAGGGAGGGTTCGTGTCTGGTATACAATAGAATTCATAGAGGTCTTATTAAAAGCAGTCAAATAAAGGACCTGCAAGTGGTTGCCAAATAGAAAATTATAGAAACTACCCTTTTCCCTCCCTGTCCAAATTACTAATGAAACCCAATCTGTGCGAGCGAGCGCCAGTGAGACCCAGTCATTCATCACGGCCAGATGAACATGCTTTCACTTCAGCTCCAACTCACAGTACGACTCCTTTACCAGCCCCGTATTTACCCACCAGACCTCCTGATCAACACACCACAGGAGATGAGTCACAACCCAAAAATCACCAGGTACCATCATTTACCAGCACAACACTCGTTCACCCTGAACCACATTCCAAATGCACGAAAGGCTCCGTATATTAGAACCATATTCCAGGGGGGCACTTTTCCTGTTTCCTATCCGTTGCCCCTGAACCTGAACTGTAACAGCTATATGTTACTAGATCTACACCATTAAAAATAAAAGCTCTCAATCGAGAACTTTAAGGCGCAATAATTATTTATTTAGTTGAGAAAATCTGGAATCCCATCCATCATGCCTCCACATGCCAAACCCCGGATGATCTTTTTGTGCTTTGTTGCACAGAGCCGTAGTTTAATGTCTTATTAGTATTGTGCAGACGTCTGAAAATTTGCAAATCTTGTGATGGAAACCACAAAAAACCCCACCCTGTCTGAGCACACTTATAGTAGCTGATTCTTCTCTAAACTCCTCAGCGTGATGATGGAGAGCACAAACCCATATGAGACCAATAAGTGACAATGGTCTTATTTAGGTGCTTTAAGTAACGTAGGCAGGAGATTGTTGTGTGCAAATCAACATCAGAATTCCACAGCTGTGTGTACGGCTGTGTTTGCTGGATACCAGGCAACCCACTTCATTTCTTACATGAAGTGTTCAAACAGTGTTCACATTTGCCCAGACTGTGTTGGGAATCATTGGGACATCACCTGGACACACTAGTTTACAGGAGGAGCTGCAGAAACATTCGTTTACCTTAGCTGACTTTACATTTTTATTTATGACATTGAACAGAATTCCGTATCCGGGATGAGGGCCTTACTCAGAGGCTCATCAGTGATAACATCGGGGTGCTGGGAATAGAATCCTGCTAACACCTGCAGACACTGTTATCAACTGACAAGTTGGAAAACCTGCTTAAAAGGTCCAGCAGTGGTAGCTTGGTGGTTCAGGAAATGACGATCTTAGAACTCCTATGATCTACCACTTGCCTTAAACATATGCTCAGTATAAAGTCAGCAGGTTTTTAAAGGATTATAAAGAAACCTTGAAAAAAACAATTGTGGTTCCTTTTCAATAGGGGGGCAACCAAGTCCACCAACCAATGGTAGCATTAATCAGTAACTTCTGGTTTGCTAGCGTCAACTGCTGTTAGCATGACATTTCTGCAATGCTTTATACTTTTTATTAACCTTCAGACTTATACAGGTCTAATAACGTCAGACGATAACAGAGAAACGAAACAAAAGGACAAGCTTTGTCCCCCCCCCCCCTCCGCTGGGACTTGCCATCCCAGTCCATCTTATGTCAGAGTTAATTGAAGTGATCAGTCAACCTGACATTACTCAGAGAGAGGGAAAGCAGGAGCGCTGGAAAAAGGATGGAGATTGGAGATGGGTGGGGGGTGGAGGGCTGGAGGAGGGGGGGGGTGGCTAGTGGATGGGATATCACTTAAATACTCCTAAAAGCTTCTTGTCAATTTAATGAATTTACTTTGTCAAAGCAAGAAAATGATCCATCATCCCAACAGCCTGTGATTTGGAGGGTAAGAAAAAGAAAGTGATCTGGTCCGCCCCCCCCCCCCCTTCAGGGATCTGTAAGGGGGGATGGGAAAATGGGAAAGGTTTGAGATCGTGACACAGTAAGACAGATGCTTTAAAATCATTTCTTTCCAATGCTGGTTTCTGTAGAAGAACTTCATCAACATCTTACACATATAATTCAATGACATGAGACACTTTTCTTCTTCCTCCCAAACCTGTCAGTAACAACTGCACTCTCTTCTTTCTCTTCTTTCTCTTCTTTCGTTTTCAAATAAACAAATTGCCCAAATCCCGTTCCGAGCAGAACAGTGCGGCTTTAGCTTATGTTTGGTTCCAGATCTATTTGGAAAAATCCCATCCTTTTTGCCCCAAGAAAAGTCAGAGGTTGCTAAATCCAGATCCGTCCTTTAGTCTTACCTAAATCATTCCTTTTATTTTGCTCATGCAGTTGATTTACGTATTGGACATTTTCTCAGAAATGGATCTTGTTCGAATCTCATAATATAAGCACACCCGTCTTGTTTAAACTGTCAGATGAAAGAACGCTGGATGCATCCAGGACTATAGTTGACCAACGTTCAGGTGAAAACTGTTTACATTTGCAGCATTTATCTGGCAACCCCAATACAGAGTGACTTGCTGGAGATCCCAGTCGTGGCAGCTTTGGCAGTCATGGAATTTGAACTCACAAACTTCAGGTCAAACCCTTTAACCGCTAAGCTACTACCGCCTTCATTATACAACAGACGCCCTTATCCAGAGCTTATCTTACAACGAAGCAATCCGGGGTTAAGGGCCTTGCTCAGGGGCCTTTCTGGTCTTTCTGGTATTAGTCCAACACCTCAACCACTAATCCACCACTTCCACCACTTTTAGATTCTTGTCCTGACAGCAGTGTGTCACGAAGCACATCGTGTTGTCACTCCATCACGCCAGCCAGGGCTGATATGAGTGTCACCAGTGTTCCAATCCCAACCTTTCATCAGGCCACATTTTTTTTAGAGAAGGCGGAGTTTCTCAAACCACAGCCGGAGTTTGGGCCAAGAGAGAAAAACACTACACTACACACTTGCATGAATGCACACTTGTGCAGTTCCAGGCAACCACACACATACACACAGCAAATTACAGAGTGTAGAGTGTAGTCTGTAGGAAGGGCCTTGCCAAGCCATGAGCGTGTGTGTGTGTGTGTGTGTGTGTGTGTGTGTGTGCGTGTGCCTGGCTTTTATTAGGAAGGAAGTTGCAACACGGAGCGGAGGCTAAAAGCATTCTTAGGCAGGCGAAAAAAGTTGTGGTGATGAAAGGAAAAGAATAAGGAACACATTTAACATAAATAATACGATTGTAATACTCTCTGTTCTGTACAGTATTTCATCTGGGACATGATTCTATGGAGAACTGTACGCAACATGGGTTCCATATAGAAAAATGTCCTATATGCACAGCAAGAGAGAAAGTAAAAAGAGAGAAAGAGAGAAAGAGAGAAAGAGAGAAAGAGAGAAAAGAGAGAAAAGAGAGAAAAGAGAGAAAAGAGAGAAAAGAGAGAAAAGAGAGAAAGAGAGAAAAGAGAGAAAAGAGAGAAAGAGAGAAAGAGAGGAGAGAAAGAGAGAAAGAGAGAAAGAGAGAAAAGAGAGAAAGAGAGAAGAGAGAAAGAGACAAAGAGAGAAAGAGAGAAAGAGAGAAAAGAGAGAAAGAGAGAAAGAGAGAAAGAGAGAAAAGAGAGAAAAGAGAGAAAAGAGAGAAAAGAGAGAAAGAGAGAAAGAGAGAAAAGAGAGAAAAGAGAGAAAAGAGAGAAAAGGGAGAAAGAGAGAAAGAGAGAAAAGAGAGAAAAGAGAGAAAGAGAGAAAAGAGAGAAAAGAGAGAAAGAGAGAAAGAGAGGAGAGAAAGAGAGAAAGAGAGAAAGAGAGAAAAGAGAGAAAAGAGAGAAAGAGAGAAAGAGAGAAAGAGAGAAAAGAGAGAAAAGAGAGAAAAGAGAGAAAGAGAGAAAGAGAGAAAAGAGAGAAAAGAGAGAAAGAGAGAAAGAGAGGAGAGAAAGAGAGAAAGAGAGAAAGAGAGAAAAGAGAGAAAAGAGAGAAAGAGAGAAGAGAGAAAGAGAGAAAGAGAGAAAGAGAGAAAGAGAGAAAAGAGAGAAAGAGAGAAAGAGAGAAAGAGAGAAAGAGAGAAAAGAGAGAAAGAGAGAAAGAGAGAAAAGAGAGAAAGAGAGAAAAGAGAGAAA
>JAOTRA010000001.1:1931464-1945154 GCA_026260255.1 Pseudolaguvia tuberculata | reverse complement strand
GTGTGTGTGTGTGTGTGTGTGTGTGTGTGTGTGTGTGTGTGTGTGTGTGTGTGTGTGTGTGTGTGTGCGCGTGTGTTTGCGTGTGTCTTTGTATAGCCCTGCGATGAACTGGCACCAGCAGACCCCTGGGACCCTGAATTAGAAAATGAATAAATGAATGACTCCATACCATCAAATAAAGAACAAATAAAAAGAGATGAAGTCTCTACTGGATGGAGAAGTGGCAGTTGTGAGGCAGTTGTGAGGCAGTTGTGAGGCAGTTGTGAGGCAGTTGAGGCAACACATTCTTCTGAAGGTTCCGACTCCACAAGCTACATTAGGAAAGTTATTATTTCAGTCATGTTTTAAAGTTTGTGATGTGATATATCTTTTAATCGGTTTCTGATCACATTTAATAAATTAATTGCTAATAAAATCCAGCACGAGTGGAACTTCTGTTCACAGCGTTTCTTCTGTTTCTCCAGATCACGTAATTCCATCATCTAAACATCTCACTTACCCAGAGAGCGCACGTCATCTGACATCACAACACACACTGGTTCTCAGAGAACACACACTCTCAAACGTCACTGAACAGTCATCCAACCCAGAGAACACACGTACGAGCACACACACACTCACACACACACACACACACACACACACACACACACACACACACGCTGAGGATTTACACACTTTACGGCAGGCTGTGTTCTGTCAGTCCAGAATGGCTGTGTGTGTATATATGTGTGTGTGTGTGTGTGTGTGTGTGTGTGTGTGTTTCAGTTAAAGAACTAAATATTGACAGTAATGTGATAGTTATATAAAAGGAAAGATATAGTTTGACTGTAATTATGGGATGTTGATGATAAACTGTGTCCAAAAGCAGGAAAAAGGAGATCAGATCATTTTAGAAGTATCAGCAGGATTATATAGGAGATGGAGTTTGTGTTTGTTCGTGTGAACCTTGTGGTTTTTTCCCCGCAGCAGGCGATCAACTTTTTGTCCCAAGAGGACGCAACAGTCTTTTGTCCCATAAGCACACTGAGCATGTTCGGCCCACTTTTCCCACAGAGCCATGGTACTCTCACTACTCACTCTTCCTCCCTTTCTACTACATGCTGCGTCAGCTATCTGCAGCTAAGTCATTTTCCTCCACGTGGGCCCGGACATCCCGTAAGCACTTTCTCCACGTCTCACTCTCAGTCCAGCTCACCGGTGAATTGCACAATTTCCATTCATGTAGTCTTCTCCATCCCTGGCTGATCAGAGTTGAGGAGGATATGAGCCACTCCTCACACACTGCCTTACTGTAAGCACTGATCCCTGGAACCACAGCCAGGAGAAGGAGGTCCGGGTTTGAATCAGCGGAAGGAAGTTCAGGCACACTGGAAGGATGGTGCCGAGAAGCAGTACACACAGCCGAGTAAAAGGAACACCTGATGGAAATATTCTTCAGATGTGTGATCACACAGTGGATTCACAGATGGAGCAATAAAAACTGTTGAGCTTATCTTCTTATCCAGAGCGACTTCCATTTGATCTCTTTTATACAACTGAGCAATCGGGGGTTAAAGGTCTCGCTCACAGTGGCTGCTTGGTGGAGGGGGGAATCGAACCCTGGTCTTTCTGATATCAGTCCAGCACCTAATCCACTGAGCCACCAACTTCATCCTTGACTTTATCACCTTCACTTGTTCATCTATTTATCCAGGGTTATTACTCAGTTAGGCTCAGTGTGTGTCTCCTTCATTTTCCTATTTTCATTTCTTCCTCTTTTTTTCTTTCTATTGTTCTCAGTTATCTTTACCCAGATGTTCATTTTTCTCCTGAGAAAGTGGGGAAAAGAAAAAGCTGGAGAACCGGAGCACGGAGTTTATATGATGGACTTTATGAACTGAAGATGTAGATCAGATACTATCTGATCAGATAAGACAGACTGGACAGATGGGTCAGCTGCAGTTCCACATGGTTACTCGTAATTTAACCTAGATTACTAATGAAAAGCACCAGAGTCCAGAGGTTCAATCAGCACAACACACATGCACTTATCCATTAGAGACCACCACAGTTAGGGGATTTACACTAACTGAGTAAAACTATTGTCCTCTTACAATAATTCATCATTCAGTTTGTAAGACTTTAAATATTATCTCATGAATAAACTGTAGGTAAAATATGCGTGAAGTAAAAACTCAGCTTCTGATTTATCCCAGACGTCGTACCTGCAGCACTTTAACCTGAAAATATCTTCAATGTAATCAATTCCCTTAAAATGAAGGAAACATACACAAACTCTGATTGCAGATTCTTCCACACATAAACAATAGTTCATGTGAAATTTGGAAGATTTGTTCTGTCCTGACTTTCACATAAACACAAACCAAGACCAAAAGCAAAAGCAGGCTGAAATGGAAGAAACTAAAATCTACAATAATCAGACAAGAGCAGCGAGATCAACAAATCTATTGCTGTTAAACTTGACAGTTCTGCTGTTCCTCTGTGTTCTCTTCTCGATGAAAACACACCGAGTGTCTCCGTACCAAAAGGTTCAGTTCCAAGAGTTCCCAGCACTGGAAAGGTTTGGAAAGTGAGGAACACAACCTGATTCTGTATCATTTATTGTATTGTCCCGATACGGAGCATGTCAGCTTGGAAAAGAACGGAGGGTTCCGTCAATGATGACATCTGTACTAATACAGTTCAGTTAGCTGGTGAAAAATTCCAGCTGTGCGTGTGACTGGGTTTTCCTGAAATGGTGCAGTCACGTTTACATCTGGAGAAAATCTCAATTTAGCAGAGAGTCTAAAGAACAAGCTGCGACTCTGGTTCTATAGCTGAGATTAAGGAATGTCTAAAATAAGAGCCTGTAATGCATCGTACTAACAGTAGAGGGCTCTGCTGAACTCCCTTTTCCATTCCTTTGACTGCTAAGGCTGCTGGTTTCTCCAACGTTTTGACCAATAGATACGTGACAGGTGACATTTATCAGGACGCCAGTCTAGACCCGGTTTTAGATCACCATGTGACAAGATGAAAGACAAAACAAGACTGATAAGTCTGGGGGTTTTATTTTTTTGTGTTTGTTCATATGGGGGGTGGAAATAAGGGGTATAAACACACCACAAGGTGGCAGCTGGGGATGTCCTGACAAGGTGCTTATTACAGAGTCTAATTAACTAATTAACTAAGGATAACGAAACTGAAGTAACAAAAGCTCGACTTTTATCATATTTAGCCAGTGGGGCAGATTCCATATCCCAGATTAATGACGATACCCCGGATTAATGACGATACCCCGGATTAATGACGATACCCCGGATTAATGACGATACCCCGGATTATTGACGATATCCCGGATTAATGACGAAACCCGGGATTCCTGACAAAACCCCGGATTCCTGACGAAACCCCGGATTCCTAACGATACCCCGGATTAATGACGATACACTGGATTCAGGACGAAACCCCGGATTAAGGATCTTTCTATCCTGATGGTTTGCAAAGCTACAATTTTGTAACTGTGCTTTATAAGTGACTTTGTCAAAGCTAGTTGAAACATTGTAGGGGGGAGGGGGTTGCTGTGGTCACTCATTACATTTTGGGTGGGGGCATTACTGTAGTTCAGTTTGTGTGGTTTAGATCCACATGACTCACAGACTTACGAATTCTCAAGCTCAGGCATGGATTAGCATTAGCACAGCCAAAATCATATTCTGCTGACTGATCACAAGTTCTAATCTGTCCTGTAGCATCCGTCTCCATCTGTTCACTAAGAAGAGGTTACACAAAATCCTGGACTACAACTAAGTTCCAGTCATGAACGGCACCGAGGGCCCCGATTTCTACGTCCCCATGTCCAACGCGAGTGGGGTAGTGAGGAGCCCTCTTGAGTATCCGCAGTACTATTTGGCTGAGCCATGGGTGTTCTCCTCCATTACGATCTACATGTTTTTCCTCATCCTCATCGGTATTCCTGTCAACCTGTTCATCCTCTGTGTGATTGTGCTGCACAAGAACCTGCGTACTCCGATCTATTACATGCTGGTGAACATGACTATGGCTGATCTGATTGTGATTGTAGTCAGCTTTCCTTTTACTATGCACGCAGCCATGCATGGATATTTTGTCCACGGACAGGTGGGATGCAATTTCGAAGGCTTCTTCACAGTCCATGGTACTCAGATCTCATTGTGGTCTTTGGTGGTTCTGGCCGTGGAGCGATGCATTGTGTCTTGTAGTCCCAATATGGACATTCACTCCCGCCGGAGATTTATCATTAAGGGCATTAGCTTTACCTGGCTTATGGCTTTCAGCTGTTCTTTGCCTCCTCTTTTTGAGTGGTCGCGTTATATTCCCGAGGGACTGCAGTGCTCGTGCGGCGTTGATTATTACACCCTGAAGCCTGAATTCTTTAATGAGTCTTTCATCAACTACATGTTTACCGTTCACCTAATCCTCCCGTTGACAATCATCTCACTGTGTTTCGGCCGACTGCTCTGCATCGTTAATAACGAAGCGATTAATAAACACGAACGGGATGCCAACTGCCTGACCGTCGTCTTGACTCTGGGGTTCTTTGTCTGTTGGCTGCCATACGCTAGTATCGGATGGCACATCTTCTCAAACCAAGGCAGCGCCTTTAGTCCCTTCAACATGAGTCTGACCTCGTTTCTTGCTAAGAGTTCAGTGTTGTCCAGTCCTCTTATTTGCGTTTGCATGGATAAGCAGCTCCGCCAATGCATGATCATCACGCTCTGCAGAGGGAAGGATCCTTTCGCAGACAATGTCGAAGCCTCAAAGACAGCGTCCACTTCCAGCTTAGTGGCTCCTGCATGAGCGAGTGTTAACGCTGCCTGAGCGTCTCTGTGGACATTAGTGTAAAGTCTGTGTGTGTTATTGAAGCTGCTTTAAAACTCTGCATTTCCTTTTATACTGCAAAGGTTCGATGGACAAAGATTAAATAGTAAATAAATTGAGCCATTGTCATATATAAAAATAATACGTTTTTTGTTTAATTTTTTCTTTTACTATCTATTAATATAAACAAATAGTAACTCATTATAAAATAGATTTCTGACTAGTTGATGTTAAGAAATTTTACCGTAAATCGTTATATTCATTTGTTTTATAAAATCAGCAGAACTCACAATTCTACTCTTTAAGGAATCCTTGCATTGCTTATGGCCCATACAGACCATACTGTACTGTATAACCGGATCCAACATGGTGTTCGGTACTATGGAAACATTCCAGCCAGGATGATCATAAATCGGGCAAGACTAACCTCATGGATAAACCACAGGACACTGGGAGAACCTACCAGCAAAGCTCATTTATATGAAGGTTGGATCTCACAGGACAGAAGGAGGAAGAACGTTACAGGTGTTCTGCTATTTTACTTGTTATTACCCAATTAAAACCTATTAAAACATTTATTACCAGATAAAGTGAATGAAAAGTATTAATGTGTTGTTTATTCATGATATTGAAATAAGTCAGTCTAGAATAGTTGTTTTAACTCATCGAGTCTATAATCTGTTTATAATCTGTTTATAATCTGATCAGGATAATCACAGCAGCCGGAATAAATGGAAGATTAAAGACGTCACACTATTCACATAAGTACTTAATCTTAAATAACTTAACCAGCTATTTAAATGTAATATAAATGTGATGTTCAATGATGAAGAAATGAAAAGGAAACACATGGTTTTGTCACGGAAGATGTTGGATGTTGTCGGTTGCCATGACAATTGATAAACCACCATTTTTCTCTTCCAGGTTTTATGCGTCATGATTTTAAAGTGATTGTTTTATTTAAACAGTGATAATATCAGTAAACAACATGAACAGCATAATAATACTTCACTAAACTTAATTCCCTTTTTAGTCTGTTTATAAGCGTCTCAGTTAGTCAGTAAAATTATTTGACTTTATTTGAAAGTATAGTGACATTTCATTAAGAATATAATAACCATGTTAATGTGCATCGCTTGTATTTACTTACAAAATAATTTATTAACATTCTTGATCAAATCTGTAAAGAAACTCAAAACTCAAGCTGTGCGTAAATGCCAAAATGGAATCCCACCACGTCCCTACCGGTCCAAAAGAAATACTGTAACCATGCTGCCATCTTTTAAACTCCTGCAGTAGATTCCAGCGTTGAAACTCAGCAAGAATATTAATTTGGGTTTTTGTAGTACGTGAACAGGCTGATGGCGTCCTGCAGACTCGCTTACTGCTTAATTCGTAGTGGTTAGCACAGTCGCCTCACAACAAGAAGGTCCCGGGTTTGTTTCCCTGAGCCGGGGATCTTTCTGTGCAGAGTTTGCATGTTCTTGCTTGCGTGGGTTTCCTCCGGGTACTCCAGTTTCCTCCCACCGTCCAAAACATGTAGATTAGGTCAATTGGGGATTCTAAATTGTCCATAGGAGTGTGTGTGTGTGTGTGTGAGTGGTTGTTTGTCTGTGTGTGGGATAGGCGCCAGCAGACCCCGAATTAAGGAATAAGCGGGAAGGAAAATGAATGAATGAATGAATGAATATAAAGTAGCGTCAACTGCATTCACACACCAGATTTCACCTACCAACACGAAAAGCTTCCATATTGTTGTTATGTTTCTAAAAGTCTTGTGACGGACACAGCACAGATCACTCACTCGAGCGGTCGCTGAGCTGCTGTCTGGTGTTCTGACGTACTAGTAATCCGGGTGTCTGGCTGGAAGTGACATTTGCACACGTATAAAGCAAATAGTAAGAGAAATAAAGAGACTGGAAGAAACATTTTTGCTTAAATTTCAGTGAAATATGATTATTTGATTTTATCGTTAATTTGGAATTAGTAGATTTATAATTAGTATGATATGTGCACTTTTTTTCTCTTTTTGTTATATATAAGTTGTCCAGGGTGTAACCCAGACTCTCGCTCTATGATCGCTGGGATAGGCTCCAGCAAGCCCCTGTGATCCCAAATTAGGGAATAAGTGGGTAAGAAGACGAATGAGTGATAGGTTCGCGTTCCATGGTTTGTACTTAACTATCGAACCAATCCAGTTCAATAATGTAATAATTCCAACTCCCAAGCACCAGAGGGCGCTCTCACCTGAATACTAGCACGACTTCCGGGTTGAACTTTTTACTTAATAATGCTAGCATCATGGAAACCACATCGATGTATTTGTTCTTTTTGTTTAGTTCTTTGCTACGTCCGGTTTACGATTTTCTCTCTTTGGTTTTGTTTGCTACATTTTAGAATGTTTTTTGTTCAAAGCCTTTTGACTGTTCAATAGGTTTATACTTTATTATAAAATTATATATACACATATGGATGTAAATATATAACCGAGTAAAACGGTGTTAGTTATCATTTCATTCGAGCAGTTTTGGATGAATTGGAATCTTAAAAGTTTTGTTTTTCAGAAATGTACTGATGAAGTTCAGCAGCTGCTTTAGGACGTCTACACCGATCTCTTTTCTGCGGTCATCCATCGCAGACTAGCAACAGTCTTTCATATAAATACCATTTGTTTATTTTAAACTAGGCATCTGGTTTGGACTAAAGATTTCGAGCACATGGAGTCTGGTATCCTGTAATCCAGGAAGTTAAATGTGTAAGTGGGATGTTTATGTATTTATGTGGGATATAGAAGTTTATTATTATATATATCATGGGTCGGTACAAAAATACTCCTAAAAGTAGCTTAAAAAACAGAGTTAACAGAATATTTGATTTAGAGTTTAACCATTGTGCTTTTCAATGGAATTCAGTACATACTACATGTTTCCATCACAGAAATATTTCTCAACAGATATTGTCGACTGAAATGGCAAACGAATAACTTCAGCGGAAGTAATAACTGGAGAAGAGTGATCCGCTGTGGCGACCCCTAACGGGAGCAACCGAAAGGAGGAGTAATATTCCTGCATAATAGTGAGGGAAGGTTTGAGTAAACAACAATGTATAGCAGAATACAGATATCCATGTAAATAATACAGTAGAGTTTGGATAGCTTAGTGGTGAAGGTGTTGCTGACTGGAGGACGTGGGTTCAGCCGAAAGGATTAGTGGTGCTGGAGCAAAGCTCTTAACCAACTCTCTTAACCTGCTTAGATGTAGGTCACATTGGATAGGCGTGTCTGCCGCTCAATACTTTCCACATTCAATACTGTCTCTTTCCTTTGGAACAACCTGACTTAAAACGTGTCAAACTGATACATGGAATTGTGTATATATATTTTATTCTGACATTATCATATTTTAACTTTGTGTTCCTTCGTTCTCGTAAAATGATCCCCTCTGAATGTACACATACTGCAAACTGTCAAAAATATACAAACAAATGCAGACTTGTGCTATACTCTGGTCAAATGTGTAAAAATCATTGGCACCGAGGAAGTTAAGGAAGGAAATAAAGAAGAAAGACAATGAAAGAGTAACGACATGCACGGCATACACGTGAGCACCCGGTGAGGAGAGATGCTTGGTGCCTGGGCATGGTCTCTGAAACTGAAAAATACTATTATCAGACAGGAGTTCAAAAGACTGTCTTTTATAAAATAAAAACCATCAAGAATGGTACTATTAGGCACATAATTGTTTTCTTTATACAGAGTCGTCAATCTCTGATAGATGTAGAATAGTTTGTGAAATTGTACGAAAAGAGAGGAAAAAAAAAACCAACCAACCAACCAACCAACAATTCCAGAACGTTCAGCAAAAAACGTTTTTCTTTTCTTCTGCTGTTTATGATGAGTGGTTCATTAATCTGTTTGGGATAACACCGGAATGTCAACTTCAGAGCCTAGTATACAGGACCCTCACAGATTAGGGCTTGTATGAGACAGGGGAGTGGTTTTCTTTTCAGATGCTGAGATCTTTGGAGTTCTCTTTGTAGGCCTTTCTCCTTGGCTCGGGGAGTGTATTGTTGACTTTGCTAGAATTGGACTTGAGTTTGCTGTAATAATTTCTTACACTACTTTCTTCGTCGGAGTCAATCATGTTTTGGGAACCTCTTGCAGACATGTCATGGTCAAGGCTCCTGGCTCTGTAAGATGTCACTTCCGGAGAATTTGATCGAGATAATCTATCCCTCAGCTCAGGAGAGTGACCCCTAGGCAGTGAACTGAACTTCTGAAAATCCGATTCAGGTTCAGGAGTTCTGATGTGGGCAAGGCTCTGGTCTTGGAAATTTGAAAACCGTTCTATTGGCTCTCGGGGAAAAGAATTTCTTTGGGCCAAACCGCCATAAGAGTCTCTGTGAAGAGCTTCATTTCGGTTCATGCGATGGTAAGACAGTCGCTGTAGCGTGTCGTTGTTCTTTAAGGGGTCATACGACGACCCAGGGAGTTTGTCATCACGGTTCCAGCGATCAGAGTAATGAGGGAGGCTATTACTATTTTTTACAAACTGCTTGGGCAAGGTGCTGTTACTGTTTAGACGACTATAAGACTTTTCTGGAAATGTCAGGTCATTGGCTCGCTCTATACCTTCATACCTCTTTCGTGGTAAGGAGCTTCCACGGTTCAACCGATCCATTGCAGGCAACTCATTCAGGACACTATCCAAGTGAAAAGAAGGCTCAGGAGATGGAGGCTCTTTTAAGCCTGCCTCTCCATTCATGGCTGGTTTGCTATTTCGTGGCCTGTAAGAGGGAGGATTGGAATGCTGCCGTTGGCTTTGGTGTTTGGAGCGATATGGTGACCTGTGACGATAAGGGGACCTGTCGCGGTGCCCTGACCTTTGTGGTGAATAATGCCTTTGAGGAGAAAAGTGGCGATGATGTCTACGTTCAGGTGATCGGCCGTGGCGACGTTCGGGACGGCTGTCCAGAGTGTTTTCAGCGCTTCTTGCCCGCCGCCTTCTCTCTGGTGAATGGTGCCTCCGGTGGTGCTGATGGCGGTACGTATCATCTTTGCTGTACCTTTTATCGCCTTTCTTATCAGCACTGCTGCTTCGTTTCTTATTATGGTGTGTGTTCCTGCCCCTTTTGTCTGGGACTCGGTGTCTGTGATTGTTGTGGCGATGATTGGAGTGGTGGCCATGCTTGCGTTGACCTGACTCACGTGTCCTCCTTTCCTCATTCCGGGATGTTTTATGACTGTCTTGTGGAGAGTTGAAATCCAATGGCGGGTGGGGCTGACTGTCAGAAGGTGCAGCGTTCACTTCCGAAACAGTTTGAGCCCTGACGACGGGGCCGTTGTGGTCGACGTTGTTGTCTGGAACATACACAAGGAATTATGTGTAAAAAAAATTTAATCCAGAATAAACTCCTAGCTTAGTTAGGGAAGTGCTGCAATTATTATTGTAAAATAAGTATTTGTTTTAGTTCTGAAGGTAAATTTTTTTTATTAAGTTTAAAATTTCTTGCGTTAAATCTGGAACACTATGACAGCTCTGTTATAGAGCCTTTAAAAGAGAAAAAATAGCAGCGACATATCCGGTTACATGGCAAAAATAATCATTAATCATTCTGGCAATATCATAGGAATGGCTTTAGCAGGTTTGGGTATTAAATCTAATTCTGGAAAAAAAAGGCAATGAAATATTGGTAAACCAAATTCAGAATCTGATGTCTGATGAGGGTTGATGGTTCAGGACTAATGGTATAGGAATATGGTATGTCATTAAGTGTTCATTTAGAGAAATCTTAGTTCCTTCAGTGCTTAAGATGCTTGACACACTTACAGTGCGAGTAGTGTGTGTTCTACAGCCTGGCAGGATGATGCAACATCTTGTAATGCATCTATAGAACTGAAATGTTAGGGCGGATTTTCTGCAAGTCTTTGCTTATTTTGCTACAAAATAATTATTCTCAGTTTCAATCAGCAACATTAAAATGGCTTATAAAGTTTAGACACCTTAGAGTGTAATGAGAAGAGCAATAACATTCGCACCGCAATGGAATGCATTACTGTAAATGGAGAGAATGGACGATGACGGCACGGACACGGCAGCTACAAACCGTGGTCTGGTTTTGGAAGAAACCAGCCTCTCCTGCCTTTTCGTTTCTCAGCGTGGCTGTGGCTTGTGGCGCGGCCATCACTGTGAGATGAGGTAGAGAGACCACCACAAGCGATTTTAAGCAGAAAGAGAAAGAAGAAAAGAAAGAGAAGCAGATCATTCAGATACCATATACCAAGAGTGATTTTTTTTTTGCAATGGAAAATGTGTTTATTTTGTACAGAGAAAGAGTGTCCAAAAAAATGTCCCCAGGATTGAGTGAAAAATAAACATTGTTAGAAAAGAAATGCTGGGAACAACAACAGCAACATGTACACCAACCCAGGAGCCGACAGATAGACCCAGCCTCCAGAAACACGCACGCACGCACGCACGCATGCACGCACGCACGCACGCGCATACACACCAATGCACAAAACAAACAGAAAATGGACACGTGTAAATGAGCAAAAATAAAAAAAGTACAAAAATATACAGAGATCATTTGTAAACAAAAAAAGTCACATTCTGGACAGAATTGAAAGAACTCTGGCGATCAATCAGAAATCAGAACAGTGAGAATAAATCGATCACAATTAATATTAAAAAATGATTTTACTGAGGACAACATGCAGCAGACGTTACGCCCGGATCACACGACCTGACGACAACAACGAGAGCCAGTGGAATTACGGACTGAGATGTGGAAATATCCGTAAAGGTCTCTACTACCGTATCCTAGTGGAAAGGGAAGGAGGATGCGTTCATCGTTTCCTAAAGTCTTTCAGTAGCAAACATTCACCTTTAATAAATAGCATAAATATCTGACACCACCGACAGCAGCTGCTAATCAAGTCCGTCACTCCGCAAGGTCTCTGAGAACTGAGAAATCCAGTTACACTTTTATAAATAACATTTATTAATCTTTCTACGGCGTTTTGCTTAGTAATTCTGTTAAGCATGTGCTCATTTCCCAGAATTCCCTGCATAGATGCAAAAAGCAGGCCAAAGGAAAGATGAAGAAACCCATCACCAAACAGCAGGAGGCCATGACCCAGGACTGGCACAAGTGCATGTAGGGAGATTCAGTTGTCTTTCACGGTGTGAAGACGGGTGAGAACGGGAGGTTTTCGTAGATGGACCCACCATATTCGGGTACAGAGCCGTCCCCACGCTTCAGCACAAGATGTGCTGTCCTGCCGCCGCTTTTGATCAGTTCAATGGCACGAGTGTGCTTCATGCCTTTAGTGCTCTCACCGTTGATCTCCAAAATCTCATCTCCTACCTGCAAAATAAATCATAGATCAAAAGATCCTAAAGAGGAAGAGTACAAATCATTGTAATGTCTTCACACAACCCCATATTGATGATGTCAAGTTGTCTTCCATTCATTCTGTCCCTGTTAGTGACATCACAGCCGGAGTCATGAAGATTCCAGGATTTTAGAAAAACAAATAATTCTTGTTTTCTTTTTAAAAATAATTTGAGGTTTTTTTTGTAAATCTTTCATTAAAAATCTTAAAATTATTTTCATGGTGTAAATAAAATCAAACACGTCTCCAACAGAAAAAGTGGAGAAATCTCGGAAACAAAGTCTCCGGTTTTCTCCCTGTTATTTCTATAGTATGAAGGAATCCTTTTGTTCTATTTTCTTCCAGTTATCCGTCAGTCTGTTCTCCAGGGAAACAATCCCTTTGGCACAGCTTCTCAGTTCCTGACAACTTTTCAACCTTCATCCCAGAAAGCTCTCGTGGTCTTGCAGCAGCTTGAACACCAATTAGAACTAATAACAAGCGAGTAGTTTATTCTAGAGTTTTTATTAACGGCTAATCAGAGCGTAAAACCATCAACCAGCACAGCAGGCAGCTTCTTCCTCATTTCATTTCTCTTATATTTACTATGATTCCATTTAATATAAGCAGACGTTCTTCATCTCTTCAATCATTTATATTTGGCAGATACCCTCATCCAGAACCCTGCACATACGGCTCATCCAGAACCCTGCACATACGGCTCATCCAGAACCCTGCACATACGGCTCATCCAGAACCCTGCACATACGGCTCATCCAGAACCCTGTACATACCCTCATCCAGAATCCTGTACATACCCTCATCCAGAACCCTGTACATACCCTCATCCAGAACCCTGCACATACGGCTCATCCAAATTCCTGAACATTCCCTCATCCAGAACCCTGCACATACGGCTCATCCAGAACCCTGCACATACGGCTCAACCAGAACCCTGCACATACGGCTCATCCAGAACCCTGTAAATACCCTTATCCAGAACTCTGTGTACATACGGCTCATCCAGAACCCTGCACATACGGCTCATCCAGAACCCTGAACATACCCTCATCCAAAACCCTGAACATTTATCTCCTGTTGCTTTATTCATTTCAACAGTTGAGAAACTTTGCTGTGGAGCCCATCAGTGGTAGAGTAATAGTTTTGTGGTCATTAGCTTTACTCAGAACTCAATCAATCAATCAATCAATCAATCAATCAATCAATCAATCAATCAATCAATCAATCATTCTTATCAGTTTATTTATACTATTGTTTCTATACTGATTGTTATTTTACATTATTAAAGGAATGAAACGTCTGACAATACTTTATCCAAATGTTAGTATGGTATCAACACCTCTCTTTTCCTATTATACTGATGAATGGGTTATTAGGGAATGTCTGGGTTATTAGCGAATGTCTGGGTTATTAGGGAATGTCTGGGTTATTAGCGAATGTCTGGGTTATTAG